>JAOPSE010001028.1:0-206125 GCA_029449295.1 Zea luxurians | reverse complement strand
AGAGGAAGAAGCACCTCAGGCACCTCCAACCCAAGTTCGAGCGACGATCCAAAGGGATCATCCCGTCGACCAAATTTTGGGTGATATTAGCAAGGGAGTAACTACTCGTTCAAGATTAGTTAATTTTTGTGAGCATTACTCCTTTGTCTCTTCTATTGAGCCTTTCAGGGTAGAAGAGGCCTTGCTGGATCCAGACTGGGTGTTGGCCATGCAGGAGGAACTCAACAACTTCAAGCGCAATAAAGTTTGGACACTTGTGCCTCGCCCCAAGCAAAATGTTGTGGGAACCAAGTGGGTGTTCCGCAACAAACAGGACGAGCACGGGGTGGTGACAAGGAACAAGGCTTGACTTGTGGCAAAAGGTTATGCCCAAGTCGCAGGTTTGGACTTTGAGGAGACATTCGCTCCTGTGGCTAGGCTAGAATCAATTCGTTTTGCTAGCATATGCCGCTCACCATTCTTTCAGGTTGTACCAAATGGATGTGAAGAGCGCTTTCCTCAACGGGCCGATCAAGGAGGAGGTGTACGTGGAGCAACCCCCTGGCTTCGAGGATGAACGGTACCCCGACCATGTGTGTAAGCTCTCTAAGGCGCTCTATGGACTTAAGCAAGCCCCAAGAGCATGGTATGAATGCCTTAGAGACTTTTTAGTTGCTAATACTTTCAAGGTTGGGAAAGCCGATCCAACTCTTTTCACTAAGACTTGCGATGGTGATCTTTTTGTGTGCCAAATTTATGTCGATGACATAATATTTGGTTTACTACCAAAAGTCTTGTGAGGAGTTTAGCAGGGTGATGACGCAGAAATTAGAGATGTCGATGATGGGCGAGTTGAACTACTTCCTTGGGTTCCAAGTGAAGCAACTCAAGGACGTCACTTTTCATCTCCCAAACGAAGTACACGCAAGACTTGCTAAAGCGGTTTGGGATGAAGGACGCCAAGCCCGCAAAGACGCCGATGGGAACTGACGGACACACCTACCTCAACAAAGGAGGTAAGTCCGTTGATCAAAAAGCATACCGGTCCATGATAGGTTCTTTGCTTTATTTATGTGCTAGTAGACCAGATATTATGCTTAGCGTATGCATGTGTGCTAGATTTCAATCCGATCCTAAGGAGTGTCACTTAGTGGCTGTGAAGCGAATTCTTCGATATTTAGTCGCTACGCCTTGCTTCGGGATCTGGTATCCAAAGGGGTCTAACTTTGACCTGATTGGGTACTCAGATTCCGACTATGCTGGATGTAAGGTCGATAGGAAGAGTACATCGGGGACGTGCCAATTCTTAGGAAGGTCCCTGGTGTCGTGGAACTCTAAGAAACAAACTTCCGTTGCCCTATCCACCGCTGAGGCCGAGTACGTTGCCGCAGGACAGTGTTGTGCGCAACTACTTTGGATGAGGCAAACCCTCCGGGATTTTGGCTACAATCTGAGCAAAGTCCCACTCCTATGTGACAATGAGAGTGCTATCCGAATAGCGGAAAATCCTGTTGAGCACAGCCGCACAAAGCACAATGACATCCGGCATCACTTTTGAGAGACCACCAGCAAAAGGGAGATATCGAAGTGTTTCATGTTAGCACCGAGAACCAGCTAGCCGATATCTTCACTAAGCCTTTAGATGAAAAGACCTTTTGTAGGCTGCGTACTGAGCTAAATGTCCTAGATTCGCGGAACTTGGATTGATTCATAGCATACATGTATTTATGCCTTTGATCATGTTCCTTATGCATTTTGTTGCTTACTTGTGGTGCTCAAGTTGTACAAACACTCCCTGGACCTCACAAGTCCTTTTTGCAAGTGATGCACATATTTAGGGGGAGCTGTACTACAACTTGACCCTTTGAGACTAACCGTTTGCTTGAGTTAGTCTCAACGGAGGTTTGAAAGGGAAAGGTGGACTTGGACCATGAAAGACTTCCACTGCACTCCGATGAGAGGGTAACTCATTCCAAGTTCATCTCATGTACTCTTATTGCCTTTGTATTCTTATTGAAGATTTTGGTGAGGCAATGGGGTTCTAGGGCCAAGATTGATCCCGTTTTGGTGCTTGATGCCAAAGGGGGAGAAAATAAAGGCCAAAGCAATAGATGGATCAGCTACCACTTGAGAAATTTTGAAAATAGTAGATTAGAGCTTTGGTTTGTCAAAACTCTTTTATTGTCTCTTATGTCAAAAGATGGCCTATTGTGGGGAGAAATGTTGATTATGGGAAAAAGGGGGAGTTTTTTGAAAACCTTGATCAAATTTCGTTGGAATACCTCTCTTTATGTCTCTCCAAGTGGATTTGACTTAGAGATAGGAATTTGAGTTTGATTTGCAAAAACAAACCAAATGGTGGCATAGAGTGATCCATATATGTCAAATTTGAATCCAAAACAATTTGAGTTCTTATTTGAATTGATTTGTATTTGTTCTACTTGCTTTATATTGGGTTGGCATAAATCACCAAAAAGGGGGAGATTGAAAGGGAAATGTGCCCCTTGGGCCATTTCTATGTATTTGGTGATTTAGTGTCCAACACAAGTGCCTAAGTGTAAAATGGTGGACAAAGTACAAATCAAGGATAAAGGTATGTTTCTCAGACTTAGTACATTGTTTTATGGACTAATGTATTGTGTCTAAGTGCTGGAAACAGAAAAAATCGAGCTGGAGAAGAGATGGCTAAGTTCAGCCAAAGTCTGCTCAGTCTGGGTGCACCGGACAGTGTCCGGTGGTGCACCGGACAGTGTCCGGTGCGCCAGGCTGGCTCGAGCGAACAGGCTGTTCTCGGGACTTCGACGACGGTGCACGGCTATAATTCACCGGACTGTCCAGTGGTGCACGAACTGTCCGGTGGACCGTTCACAGGCGAACTCGTCGCTCTCGGGAATTCATCGGCGACGTTACGGCTATAATTCACCGGACTGTCTGGTGAGCCAACGGTCGGCCGGGCAACGGTCGGCCGCGCGATCTGCACGGGACATGTGGCCGAGCCAACGGCTAGAAGGAGGCACCGGACTGTCCCGGTGTGCACCGGACATGTCCGGTGCGCCAACGGCTCTCAGGCTGCCAACGGTCGACTACGCCATTTTTGGAAGGAAATCGGGCACCGGACAGTGTCCGGTGTGTAACGGACTGTCCGGTGCGCCAGTCGACAGAAGGCAAGGATCAGCCTTCCTAGATTGCTCTCAACGGCTCCTAGCTGCCTTGGAGCTATAAAATGGACCCCTAGGCGCATGGAGGAGAATACCAAGCATCCTTACAACATTCCTAAGCACTAAGACATCGATTTCGCGCCTTGATTCTTTGCGATAGCAATTAGAGCTCTAGTTGAGTGGTGAACTCATTGAGTTGTGTTGTGAGCTCTCGTTGCAACTTGTGTGCGTGGTGTTGCTGTGATTTCTTGTCTTGAGTGCGTTGCTAATCCCTCCCTTGCTCCGTGATTCTTTGTGAACTTCAAGTGTAAGGGCGAGAGGCTCCAAGTTGTGGAGATTCCTCGCAAACGGGATTGAGAAAAGCAAGCAAAACACCGTGGTATTCAAGTGGGGTCTTTGGACCGCTTGAGAGGGGTTGATTGCAACCCTCGTCCGTTGGGACGCCACAACGTGGAGTAGGCAAGCGTTGGTCTTGGCCGAACCACGGGATAACCACCGTGCCATCTCTGTGATTGATTTCTTGTGGTTATTGTGTTTTGTTGAGACTCCTCTCTAGCCACTTGGCATTTACTGTGCTAAACCGCTTAACCAAGTTTGTGTGGCTTAAGTTTTCAAGTTTTATAGGATCACCTATTCCCCCCCCCTCTAGGTGCTCTCAGTTCCAACCCCCTGCCAAGGTCACATAGAATATATCCAAACATAGGAACAACCTAAACTAAGATCAAGGTGAACTTAGCTCTTTGGGCTGCTTCCAGTTCTGGCTTTGACACTTCTCCTTCTAGTGACCTTGTTCACTTCTTGAGCTTGATTTTGAGCCTTATGACTTACACCATATAATTGTAGATGTTACCTTATTGGTTGTAAGTCATGTCCTTATGTAGTGATCCTTGACACACCATAACTCTTCTTAACTCGATCAACCTTGACTTTGCAAGTCTTCTTCTTCACCCCTGGCTTTGGGTTCCTGGTCTCCTTGACCTTCTCCCCTGCACTCGGTACCTCGAAGCTCTTCTTGCCTCCATCCTTGGCTTGATCGGTTATCTCTAAGTTAAGCACACTGAGTCTCACTTAAGCAATGTCCATCTTACATGTGATGTCCATTATCTATAGATAATCCAGTCTTTGGACCATCACACTTGTTCACTTGTGTTGAGCCCTATTAGCTTTGCATTAAGCACCTATTCAACACTTAGCACACTTGTTAGTCTTTTAATTGGGTTGTCATCCAAACCACCAAAACCCACAAGAGAGCTTTCATAGACACAATGGGTCGAGGGAGAACATAGCCGCGCCGAGTGCGGGCACAGCCGTGCCGAGGGCGAGCACAGACGGTAACCTTGTATCTTAAGTGCATTATTTTCAATTGGTATTGCTCTTAAGTTGGCTTGTCTTGCTTGACCTGTTGTTGGAGTAATTATGCCTTTAAGATTGCTTGAGTTGTGTATCTTTCAATTGGTGTGCTTGCAATCCATGTTTTTCAATATAATAATCATGCTTGCTTGATCATGGCAGTGTGCTTTTTAGTTTATATCTCTTGAATCTTTCAAATTGGTAGCTTTTCATTTGATATATCTAACTGCCATGATTAGTTGTCTTGGTGTATATGGCCAAAACCTATATCTTTTGTGTAAATCATGTTGTGTTGTTTTTGATGATTATGCATCAATTGATATTAACCTATTGCCAACATCAATAGTTTTGTTGTGTAAAACCTATATCTTTTTGTGTAAATCATGATAGTCTTGGTACTCTGTGTATACCAAAACAATATATCCATGTTGTGTCTCTAATGCACCCCCTTTGAGCTATGTCGAGGTAATTTTAATAAGGAGGTGTATGAGCAAAAGGATCCAAGCGATACGTTGAACCTCTGTCCATCGAAGATGAGATCCAAAAACCTGCACGAAGCCACCATCCATGGAGCTCGCCGCGACGGAGCCACCGCCCCCGGACAAGAGATATTGCTCCACATTCGGCCAAAACCAAGGACAACAAGAGATATTCATGTCTTAGTTCTCAAGTTGTCGTCCTCTCCACACTACCTAAAAGAGTGGATCTATTGGTATTTAGATAAAATGCAAAGGTATGGAGTAGGGAACTATGTAATTCATTGAAAAATTTGAAGTTCCATTGATTGTGATCAAAGTTGTTTTCTTGCCTTTCAATTGGTAGTATCTTGGCTTAGGTGCTTTATGCTTTAATATGTTGATTCCTTTCATTTGGTGTACCTAAGAAAAATTCTTCTTAATCATGGCGTGCTTAGATATTGTACTTCAAATGTAGGATCTTGCCTTTTTGAATTGATACATGTGTTGCAATGATCATCATGTGTGTAGCATGTCTAGCTTGTTAATATGTTTTATCTATTAAAGCATGCTTTGTTTCCACTAGGAATAAGTTGTATTATGTCATTTTTTCAATTGGAATTTTTTGTGATGCAATTGACATATTATGCCTAGACCAAGGTATGTTGTGATCCCCTCTAGTTCTAAGGATGCTAGAATGTGCAGGGTGCAAGTCATTCAAAGACTTAATGCACAACTTTAGGGGGAGCACACATAACTTGTGTCTTTTAAGACTAACTATTTTTTGAGTGATCCTATATAGTCCCAAGGTGGAAAAGGGAAGATGAGCAAGATATGGAGCAATTAGGACTTGGATACCTCTGCAAGTCGATAATTGGTATCTAAAGTTTATGAGTAATTGCGTATTTAAAGATTGCTCGTGCTCTATGATAGTAGGTGATCCTAGATGCTTTTCTTTAAATATCATGGAGCTATGTTAGTGATGATCTTTCAATTGTAGCCTTGGTAGTGTGCTCCAATTGGTATCTTTTGGTGATCACTAGAATAGAAGTTTTATCATGTGCCACAATGTTATAACTTGTTCTAAGTTTGGTGTCTTAGTAACAAGAAAAGATCAGGATAAAGGATCAGGCACAAGTGTGGAGGAGCTCCCTGGAGATAAAGCTTTCAAGGTAGAAATCTTAAATTGATGACAAAGGGAACTCCACCAACCTAGATAGAAAGGACACCATCACATGGTAAAGGTACAAAAGGAGGTATTGAACTTTCTTATATGAAGTATTTCTACCTTGATTTTCCTCTGATACTGGTATTACATATGTAAGGGGGAGTAATGTTAGTGTGTTGCTTTTCCCTGCCTCATACCCTGATGTCCTTTGACATCATTCTATGTTCTTGTTTGAATATGGTTTTAGTATTTGATGGCAGTCGACTGGGGATTTATCGCTAACCCATGCCTAGAACTCATCATAGTCTTGGAACTCCTGGAAATCCTTCGCCATGACTTCAGCTTCTCCTAAGCAGGGGTTGCAATGTGGACAACCTGGTGTGTTTGGTGTTTTAAGCAAGGGTGAGTACACATCAACATACTCAGCAATTGTCTCGTTGGCTAAAGTGGACTAGCTATATGTGGGGTCAAGCTCAGAGCAACTGCTTTTAGTTGGTCAGGTAATTATTACTAGTAGAGAGCCAGGTTTTAGCATTAAACCCAAGTTATTAATCCAAAGGTACTCCTTCCAAACGGAAAGAACACCGGAAATCCATAATCATAATCATAATCATAATCATCATCATTAAAATTATTATTATCCTCGGCATCATCTATGATCATAGTATCTCTAACTAAAGGAGCTCCAAGGCCACTCATAACCGTGAGCACGGTTGATATATCAGTTTCATAACACTCTGCAAGGTTGCACACCTTACCCACGAGCCGTGATTCCCTCTCTAGCCTAGGTTGTACAGAAATGATCTTCACTACCGAGGTGAATGGCCAGGGATTCACTATGAAGCCTTTACAAAGATTCCCTGAAGATGTAGCCGCCCGTTAGATTTCCTAAATCTATCACACTCCTCCCCAAGGGGCAACCACTCACGGCAGAGCAAGCCGCATACACCGAGCCCCATTGACGGCACGACGGCGAAGCATACTACACCGCAATTCCTCTAATTAATTAGCTAATGGCGTCTCATTCCACCCTCATGGTTGTACTGTTATCCCAGGTGGTCATCCAACCAACAAGTCCTTATGGAGAGGCACTTGAGAAACTCCTCAAGCCCCCTTAAATGTCACAATACCATCGTCATATCCAAAAGTAAACATCGTATCATAAATAATCTCATCATGTTCATTGATTATAGTAAAGCGCTAGCATAGAGCTAATCCAGAAATAATCCAACCCAAATAGGTGATCAAGGACATGATAAACAAAGGACTAGTAAATTCTTAGGTATAAATTGTGTAAATGTGGGAAGATGCATTATAAAATGAGTAGGACATAAATAGGTCAGAGGACACTTGCCTTCACCAACCAGCTGCTGCTCAGGGTCTTCTCCTGCAATTTCCTCGGACTCCGCCAACGAACCGTTATCTATACGAGTACAAACATACATTCCACATTCTTAACATAGAGAAAAAATACACCATACTATAAAACATATCAATTAAACAGACACGTGGCGCAGGGCTCGCATTTACGACTATGCGAGAAAAGAAACTACGTCGGTCGAAGCTACGACCGAGAGACATAGCGATTACGTAAGCAGTTGTGGACTAAAATATTTATCTCAACATAATTATATTAATTGGTGTTCATGTGACACGCAAATAAAATTAGCGCTAGATCCTAATTAATTTGATACTCAATTAATCGTCATTACACTATGCACTTTAATTATTATACGAGATTCTAGGTGAATTAAAAAGGGTCGTCGAGCGGCGAAGCGCGCAACACGACGCATGACTGAAATGAAATTTAAAACGCTACAACGTGCGTGAAGCGCCGAACGGCGAACGCGAAGCGTGCCGAAGGCACACACGCTAGGGCTGCGCGTCAAGGCCGCGCCACAGCAGCGATGAGGCTACGCGCAGGGGCCGGGGCCGAGCAGGGGATGCACGCACGGGGCTAGGCACCGCGCAGGGGGCACACCGAGGCTGGGCACCGCGCCGGAGGGGGGATGGGGGCTGCCGCGCCGGTGGCCGGGCACGCAGGACCGGGGCCGGGCCACGCGGGGAAGAACCGCCGCGCTGGGGGCCGGGCTGCGCATGGGGAGGGGCGACGCACCGGGGGCCGCGGGGGGCGGGCGCGTCACGGGCCAGGGAGGGGCTTCCACGGCCAAGGGGTACCGCAGGGGGAGGGCGTGCGCAGGCGGAGAGAGGAGGAGAGGGAGGAGGTAGGAGAGGGAGGGGCTTACCGAGGGCTCAATGAACGGCAGCAACCGCAACTCCGATGATCCAAGCGATGGCAGGGGAGAGTGGGAGAGAGGAGGAAGAGGGAGAGGGTAGTTTCTCTCTTCCTAGATCATGGGTGCGCGGGAGAGGGGAGGTGGGGCGGTTTGGGTGCGCATGGGGGAGGGGCGGCTGGACGCGTGCGAGGGCTGGGGCTGCTTCTCCTCTAATTGATCTCGCTTGTTTTCTAATCAAATCCATTCCTCGAATAAAAATCCTAAATTAAATGAATGCACGCCTAGACATGACATCAGATAAAAATAAATATGCTCCGGCATGATGCAACAACAATATCAACTTAGGGTTTTGCATACACGTAGCACGGACACCAATCTCTATATTGCTTTGAAAATAGGAGGAAGGAGCAGAACAGAGAGAGAAAAAGAGAGTAACGTCCGAATTTGGTGAATATTGGAAAAGAAATTTTATACCCCAAATTCAGGGCGTTATATATATGTTGTGGTTTTTTACAATCGTATTTAGATTTCTGTTGTGACCGGTGTATTTTCCATATCGAACTTTCATTTTCGATTCGTTTTCAATGTTTTTGAATTACTAATGTTATTTTCCGCCTATGGAGTTATTATTATCAATTGTTTCCAAGAAAAGCTATGAAACATAAAATGGTTTTAGTGTTTACCAACTGTTTTTATCCCTAAGGGCTAGTTTGGGAACCTCATTTTTCCAATGGATTTCTATTTTTTCAAGAGAAATTAGTTCATTTTTCCTTGAAAAAATAGAAATCCCTTGGACAAATGAAGTTCCCAAACTAGGCCTAACTGTTAGCATCTTACTCTAGTAATAGATTTTGATTGCTTACTCAATTAATAAAGGCATCATCAACGGCGACTGTAGCATCATTTTCTGGACATTACATTAAGATGACATAAAAAAACTCCTCTTACCCCACCTATGCAGAGGAGGCACATCTCAACTCGCACCCATGACGTGAGAAAAGCAACTCAAGCCGTCTAACAGACCCTTTCGCTAATAGAAGAGACCCAAAAAATGCCTCTTGACCTAGAGTTAGTATTATACATATACATGAAGATCATTTGAGACTATATTATGCTTTATATGTTCAAAGTTAATATTATTGTTGTCTTGAAGCCTTCTACTGCTGTGGGTGCCCTAACGGGTGTTTAAACGTGTGATGACATTTTGGGATAGTAGTTCCAGTTTCAGCAGCCCACTAAAACACTTCTAGCTTTCATTATAGTCCTGATATGAACTTTGGAACTATCAGTAAACTGCAAGGGCTTGTTCGTTTTGCTCTCAATCTATATAGATTGGGTGGGATTGAGTGAGTTTTAATTCCGAACAGGTCAAAATCTTTCATATTTTTTTCCAATCCCATCCAATCCACATGCGATAGAAATAACCGAACAAGCTCTTACATGTCTCAACAGAAAATGTCCCATTCCTTGTCATAGAAAAGTTCGTAAGATATGTATTTTCTTCAAGTGCCCACTTGCTTTTTGTCATGCACTTCAATTTGAAAGTTGGTGTTGGTCCAGTTTCTAAAACAAAGCGATTGGAAATGGTTGCTAAACATGATTTGCAGATAAAAACAGACCGCAAAATAAATAAGATAACTTCTCACTATTATTTCCCTCATAATTCTATTAAGCACTAATGACTTTCCAATCTGGCAGGCACCATCAGACGAATCATGTCCTTAACTTAGTTTCTTCTATATTTTGTCACAGATTGATAATACTCGAATCATCGCTAGGTTATCCAAGCCATCAGCTTGTCTTTGCAATCACACTCTACCAAAGTTTGTGTTCATTCTTCTCCAAATAAATGTTGATTGACGTTGGCTTGAGATACTGATCCCAGAATGAGATCATTGCCATGGTGGCAATTCCAATGAAAACACTGGGCATGATCGTAATGCACCATCTGATCAACAGACTGTGTAAAAGACAAACTCAGAAGCCCCAGCTCGTACTCCACACCTATCACTCAAGCAGCAGATCAGAACTGATACCTCATCTACATCACAGAAGACCAAGCTATGTCAAACATGACAGCAGTTCCTTTTGACTGCTGAGGAAACCATACACCTGTTTCAAGTTTCCTCTAGATGGCCGTGCGTTTACAGCAAATTTACAGATGAATACCAGCCTCCTCCTCATCTCCAACTTGTAACATCTCTTTTGACAAAATAATTTCCATAGTCAAAGCATCCTTCAAAGAAACAATTAGTTATTACTTATTAATTTATGATGCAACCATACTTGACATACTTAAAGTATAGACACAAGAAAGTAGGACCTGAGGGCACAACTACTCATCAACAAATCTAGAGCATGCATCATTATGTTTCTTGACATGGCATAACAAAAGTGCATCTGTGGGAACTAATAATCTCAAGCACTAATGCAAATTAGGAAGAGCCTCAAATCCTTGTGTAGCAGTTTCACAAGACAATCAACATTATTATACTTACCGTTATCATCGAATAACAAGGCCAATATTGCCAAGGCCACACAAATACTTATATCTTCTCCTGAAAGGAAGTAAAACAATAAATCAGAGCTCAATTAATCACAGACAGAAATGCAAGAAATCACATGACATTCTATATTGATGTGCAAGAAAAATAGATGAAATACTGTTTCTTTTGGTAGTTGAACCTTGTTAATTTACCATTTTGACAGCACACGAGGATTTTTCTCCCAGCCACCAAATTCCTCTTTGCAAAGTCAACTGCTTTTGGAAGGTTTCTCATCAATGAAAATCGGTCATCCTTTGAGCCCTACCAACATTATCAGCATGATGTAAGAAACCTTACATAAATATAAAATGCATAAGGTCAAATAAAGGTGCACTTACCACAACAGATAGCTCAAGGTAAGAATTTTCTGATGAACTAGCAGGTAGCTTCGACGTGCTGTCACAGTTCAGTATGCAGTCCACACCAACTAAGGCATCTGCAACTAAACAAAAGGGCAGATAAGAAAGCAATCATCCATATGACACAACACAACTGACAAGAAAACATGCTATACAGAAAATTGCAAGTGCCCAATTAATCATAATACCATGGAAAGTAGATGATACTGCAAGGTTTGATGTTCCAATCCAAAAGAGTAGAAGGCTATTATTAGAACAGTGTGCATCCATTGTACTGGTACAATGATCCAAGTTCATAGCACACATCTCGGTTGTCTGATCATCATTACATTTGGCACCAGCAAGGCTCCTCAGAGACTTACATGTAATTTGAGGACAATGTTCACCTCTCTGTGCACGATAAACCCTATCTTTTTCAACAATATCGGCAACTATCTGGTTACAACGATCTGGTCCAGCATCAATAAGGTCATATGAATGTTTCCAGAATAAGGTAGGAGTTAGACCACGTGCCCAACTCTCTTCATCATCTCCTGCTCCAGGAATATAGTGCCAACTGAATTCTGAAGACATCCTTTGTGTAGCAACTGCATCAGATGCAGAAATTAGAATTATAGGAGTGAAATCCCATGACTCAAGCTCCGGCACTTCATTTAACCATATGCGTGTCCTTTGTGAGATCCATAGAGGACGTAGCGGTTTTTGCAAACCTACCGCAAGAGAATGAATATCTGCACCACATGATTCAAATTGGTCTGTCCATTCATCAATACGCCCCTCTATAGCATTTTTCTCTGTGCCTAGAACCCATACAGGAAGGTGCACTGAGCTATCCCAATTAGATAGATCAGAGTTGTTTTCTGCATCTCCATTCAGCAGGGTAGACGACTACAAAGAAAAGTGAAATATTATCAGAACAAGTGGACAAAGAAATTATATGATTCTTACTTCAGACAAAAATTATAGAAATATAACAGAGATTATATCATAGACATTGCATAATCCAAGAATTAATTACTAGAAACAGTAGTATAATTTTTATCTAATATAACATTATTGGCCTCTATTAACAATATTTTGAAGCATTGCTGAACTAGTGAACCAGTTATTCCTTACACCATTCGCTCCTAAGTTAAGCTTAACCTAAGGATACAGTAAACAGCAAGGGACTTCTGAGACATGTTCACCGCACAGAATTATAGCAGGAGATAAAATTAGCAAGCCATAACTAACCACCTGATAATTCACTTCGGCACTTTTGTGGATAGCCTGCAGCCGATGCCTCTCAATCGCTCGGTTCAAGACAGAGCACCAAATGGGTATGGTCTTTGACATGCTATCAGGGAATCGTTTCCCTCTCCTTGTTGAATCAACTATTATGCACCCTCCTCTCTCCCCTGCTCCAAGAAAGCAAACAAATAAACTGAGGCCAAATCAAGGTATTACTCAGAAGTTAAAGTATTTTGCATTCCCCAGGTCATCATATTCACTCAGAAGAGTGGATCACCCCAAACACATTGACTCAAATATCCAGATAGTTTACCTAGGATATCTGTGCTTCAGTTCACCCCAAGATTGTGTTATGAATATAGATTATAGAGAAACCAATGAAGCAAAGTTCCTCAGCCTTCTTGGGCAGGGAACAAAACTACAGTCATAAACCTTAAATTCTGGTTCAAGATTCCTGAAATACAAGAACATATGCTATACCCTGATTCAAGATCCTTGAAATGCTTTAACAGTAATATAACTTTACAATTTGTTATGGTCTTTCAAGAATTTTTCGTGAATCCCTCAAAAAATTATGATTTAATCCAATCCAAGTAAACTACCCGGATTAGCCGTCTCTCGCTTTAAGTAAGCGCATCAATAAATTTTTTTTGCAGTACGTAGTAGAAAGAGCCACCAAACTTACCAAAAGATGCACTACTATATAGTACTCTCGAATATTTGTTCACTGCTAGTTTATTTTTGAACTAAAACACGACAAATAAAAAATAACGGAGTGAGTAAGAGAGAAGCAGCACGCACCAGCGAGGAGGGCGAGGTGGAGGTTGAGGCGGGCAGTTGAGAAGGACCAGTTCCCGGCGTGGCCATCCGTGGACTTGAAGTAGCAGGTGGCTGCGAAGGCACGGGGCGGGGCGTACCAGAGACCGCAGCGGAGGTTGGCCACCAGCGGCAACGAGGGCCACAACGCCGCGACCTCCGCCACGAAGGCCGCGTCCTCCGCCACGCTCCGCAGCGCGTTGTACAGCGTGCTCGCCCGCCGCTTGATGCACCGTGCCGCCTTGTAGACGCTCAGCGTCGCCGACGGCGCAACCTCGTCCGCAGCCTCCGGCGCCGCCGCGGCCATGGGGAAAGAAATGGGAGCTGCGGTTTTGGACTTCTAGTCTAGAATTTGGCCCATCTAGTCCAAGCCCTTAATCATCTAGACAAGATGGGCCAAATTCTAGATCAATTCAAACTACTGTCCCATCAACGCGAATCCTCCCGGATTTTTGGCCCACCCAAACGAAGCTGACAAAAAGGATTCAAACATTATTCCATTGTTTCACAAACCAGAAACCACAATGTTTCTTCCTTAATTCATCATATCATCATCAGTCAAAAAGGTTACAGCCCTTTTATCAAAAAAAAAAAAGGTTACTTCTCGATGAGTCGAAGTCAGCATCTTCAAAGGTTCTAACTTGCGAATCATCCATGATCTCTCTCTTAAACTTTATGTACTAGAAAATCACCTTTCAGGTGCCATCCGTCACCGGTCACCACAGGAGGTGCCAATTCCGGCTGCGTCAACGTCACGTTAACTTCCACCCTGAGGTTGCTGGTCAGTCTTCACACTTCACCCACATCGGACGCGACCTGTACTTGCTATGTGCAGAAAAGAACATAATTAAAGTAGTCAGGTTTGATCATTTATTATGAATATTTATAGCTTTAAATCAGTTTATTAAAAATATTTCATAATCAATCTAATAATATTTATTTAATATTGCCAATATCGATATTTTTATCTATAGTTGTTAGATTTAACATAGTAAAACATAAATATGTTCAAGAATTGTATTTTTTATGCCAAACTAGTACGATACTCATGCCTTAATTCGATAAAATATTAGTGCATAATGATTATATAAAGATGTGCATCCATATGTTATCTTCCACTTTATTATCTTATAAATTATTTGCCAACAACCTATAGAAAACTAAACTTGGGATCCGAAATGCCTCGACACGCTTGCCAAAAGGGGAAAGTTGATGTCCTCTATAGTGGTGTGGGATAATCTGGGTGAGGAGGCGGAGACTTAGAAAGAGATAGGAAGTTAGAATTAATATACAACGACAACAGTGAGCAGGAGAAAGAAGCTTTCGTAGCGGTTGGATGGTTAGTTGCGTATGTGAGACGTAAAACTTATCTTATCTATTGTTAGGCGAGATATGGGGGAGAAACAAATCCACACGCTTCACGCACGACGACGGACGAAAGTGAACCCTCTCCACAAAAATAAAATTAAAATTAAAGTAGACATATGGCCACATTTTATATATTAAACTATAGATATTGTACTTTATTTTAGCCAAGGTCTGAGCAAAAAATAATTTTAAAATTGAAATAGACCCTCCCCATAAAAATAAATTTAAAATTAAAGTGACATATGGCCCACATTCTAGATATTAAATGCAGATACTGCACTTTACTTAGTCAAAAGGCTTAGAAATGTATGAGTTGAAAAGAAGACCTGCTCCTTTTTATAGCTCGCTTGGCTGCTCGTACTCCTTCAGCTAACGAGGTGATACTATTTGACTGCGTGCGGCTTTGTGTTGTGTTGGACTTGAACGTTTTCTCGCGACCCATATGGTAATCGTGAGGAGAAAGTGTTGGTGTTGATTGCATGGTTGATTGCGCATACAAGAGGTAAAACTTATCTGATTGTTAGGCAAGACGTGGGGGAACATATCTACGACGTGTGGCTTTGTGTCGTGTTGGGCTTAGATGTTTTTTCACGGTCTATCAAATAATGGGGAGGAGAAAGTGCTCATGTCGGTTGAATGGTTGGTTGCGCATGTGAGATGTAAGACTTGTATTATCTAGTTGTTAGACGAGACGTATTGTCACACCCGAATTTAAGGGCAAATCCAGGCGCGAATCAAGTGTGTGCTAGGATCAAGTCTCACACATATGATGACTCATGGTACAGAAACGAATGTCACATCTTTACAATATAATAGGAGTTCTGTACAAAATAACTAAATAATTATATCATACAAAGACGATGATCCAGCAACCATAGTTGACTGGGAGACGACGGCCTAGACCTCTCACGAACTCATAGCGGCATCCTTCATGCTCCTTATCTTGTGGTACTTGTCCTTGACCTGGGGGATGTGAGTACAACAAGGGTGAGCTCACATGCGTTCATCGCTCAACAAGTTGTGGAGAATAATGTGCATGAGCTCACTTACGATGGGGCTCATGTGAAGTGTAAGGCTTACCAAAGAAAATGGTTAAAGCTGAGCATTGCTTTTAAAGTTGGTCAAAATTTTGTTATCAGTTACTAAGTATAAGTAGATACCAACCTAATCAAATAAGATATCACAATTAATAATAAACCCACAATGTAATGCAAATGATGAATTAAGTTCAATTTTATAATTTAATCATACGAGAGTCTTGAATCGCTCTTGACCGTGAGCACGACTGATATACCAGTTTTACACTCTGCAAAGGTTACGCCCTTTACCCACAAGTCGTGTTACCTATTTGCCAAGGGATCACGACTTCTCATTCATCTCTACCGAGGAGACGAGGCATGGTAGCACTACGAGGCCTTTACAAAGTTCCACTAGCTTTAGAAAACCCGCTACGGTTTCTAAGGAGAGCGATAGAGGAATCCCTCGTCTGATTAGCCATCGCAGCATGATCAACCCAAGAACCTCCCTATACCGACAACTCCCCTACCGCTCTTGCCCCTTTCGGGTAAGGTAGTCCTCCACTAGCTTTCCTAATTAGTCAGCCAAGGGTGTCCCATACAACCCTTGTGGTAGCACTGTTATCTCAAGTTAAGCTCCATGTTCCAATTAGCATACCTAAACAAATTAGAGAATAACCAATTAATCAATGTTTTGAGGACCTTCGGTTAAAAAGGTATCCCAATAAAGTTCTAAGCCAAAGTGAAGTAGATGTTCAATTTAGGCATGAATCTGGTTCGTGCTCCATGAGTGGGCCTCATGAAAACGGATGCTCAGGCCACACACGGACTCTATTTTGGATGTTATAGATATCGTTGGAAAGCTAAGAAGATATGATTTCTAATCCAATTGGTCCCATGTAAAAATATGTTTGGAGTCGACAAGAATCATCATAACAAGATTATATCCAGAAACTTCCAGAAATCAGCGAACCTATTTTTGGCCCGAAGGCCTTGTACACTCTAGGGTTGCTCGGCCACTCTCTTGGCCACCTACCTTAGCCATCTTTCTTGTATATATATTCAGCAGTATCTATTAAATTATATGGGTTTTGCTTAGACTATATGTACTCATACAGTTTTGTCGTTCATCGATTTGTACTCCCACATGAGATCTTCATTATATCTTTGTAGTTGTCACTTCAATTAAGTTGCATATTTTTAAGTTCTTGCTTTGTTCTTCGATTCGCGTGCATGGATTAGCCTTATTGGCAAGGTTAACCGGATTGTGACATAGTTGATAATCAGAGAAGTGCTAAGGTTGCAGTGTTTGAGTGTTTGTGGTCTAAAGCCAGATGGGTATTGTCGGGTACCCAGGAGCCGGGTGCCCAAGGAAAGCCCAGAAGGCCTCCCAAAGGCAGCTCACTAGCCCACTAACTAGCCTGCCGAGCAATCTGGCGAGGCGGGATTGCCGACCAACCAGCCCGCCGAGCAACCCGGTAAGGTGGGGCTACCAGCTAAACTACCCACCCACTCAGCAACCCAAGATGACTATCAACTCTTTGGCGAGCAGATCTACAAGAAGGAAGAGCCGACCCAATACTATCAAGCCACGTCAGCACGATAAAACAAACCATCATCAAACCACGTCCGTACTAGGGGAACAGTGCTGAAGGGCCTATATATGTCAAACACGACATCCAATACGTTCTCGGATGTTCCCCACTGACCGGTGGGACCAGTCAACCCTGGTCACAGGGACCTCAGCATCTGAGCCTCTACTTTGACTGAAATACTTGAAAGAACGGGATGTACGCCATACCGGGTGTATGCCAACGCGCACCGAAAGGTGACGCAAGGGTCATGACGGAAGATGAAGTTGTACTGAATACAACCCTGAACCTCGTCGTGAGGCCACTATGCGGAACCCGCCAGGTACCGCTGCGTTGGCATCAAACAAGATACAGGGACACAAACACCGGGTAGACAAGACGAAATATTGCATCAAGAATATGGCAGCGCGCGCCCCTATGGACTACGCCAAGAGGGCTAAGGCAACCCATGGCAACAGGCCGAACTCAACTGTAACACACTCCAAGCAATACTATGATCAACACTACACTGGACTAAAGCATAAGTCTGAACCAGTATAACCCCTGCCTCATATCCACCTTCGAGCCCCCGTGGCTCTCTATTCAGAGTGAGTCCACGCTAGCACTCATGTCGGACACAAATCTTATTATTCCCCGGTTTCCGAAACCGCGATAGGTATGTCACATCTCAAATAAATTAATAGTTAACGTGAACCTCACGTAAGATCAGGAACACTATCCCATCAATATTTGTTTATTATAAGTACTAACTTAACTTGTACTAGCTCCTTTTTATAATATTAATAATAAGATATATATACTACCGTAGAAACAATAGTCCAAAGAGACAAGATGTGAAAGGTATCAAACATCCACAAAGAGGAAACGCGCAAAACACGTACGCGGAGCTCTCGCAAAGAGTGTATGCCATGTATTATTCAATCGTTGCATTGCATTTCTTTAAAGCCTTGACCATCAATATATAAACCCTCGTGAGAACACAAAGCTGAAAGGATACGCTTGAATATGTGCCGGTCCGCGTGCGGCGTGCACATCGCGACACGTGGATTTCTTTTCTCCAGTTATTTTGGCGCTTTCTATCTTGCATTATCTCCATTCTCTTATCTTTATTTATTTTTAAACTAAAATACAATAAATACTTAGTTAGAACTAAGGTAGTACTTATTAGTTAGCTCGTCAGAGAATAATGCCAGTATGAACGCCGCGTGTGGCGTGCCATGAAAACTAAAGTATATGCAGCGAAGTGATCTGAACGTCTGGGTTTGCGGTACGCATTTGTTTACGTACGTACGTATGTATGCGAATTTGAGGACCATTGTTGGTCCACAATTATTGAATTGATACATAAACAAAAAGGAGGTAGCAAAGATTCCTATTCAACTGCGCTGGCGCCGCGCCACGATTATTGGAAGCTAAGAACTTCAGTCATTGACAAGTTCCTTTGAATAAAACATGCTTATTGTCTCGTTCGGTGGAGCTGGTACCCTAAGAAAATCTCTTTTTTATTTGGATACCTTTTTAAGCAGATCCTGTATCAGAGCATGCACGTAGGAAAACAAAATCTGAACAACACGGTAGACGGTAGCCTTGATTTTGACAGTGTGTTACATGAGTAGAGCCATGGATCAGTCACCATAATGTAAGTGGTGGTGGTGGTAATGAATCACGATTTAAATGTTTCTTCACGGTTTATTTGATCCTTAATTAGTTTTAAATTAAAAATAAGTAGAAATAGAGTTTTATTCTAATATTATTCGATCCTCAAATTTTTATAGTGTAAAATTTTGAGTCTGTTATCACCTTTAGATGCAACTTTCTGCTATGATCCTTCAATTGCTCGTTCTCTTCCCATGCAACTTTCTGCTATGATCCTTCAATTGCTCGTCCTCTATCCAATGAAGAGTAAAGTTGCTCGTGTGCTTTTTTTTCTAAAAAAACATTTGTATCTTACCTAGCTCAACCACCCTTGGGTCTTGTTCGATTATTTCCATTCTATGTGGATTAGACGAGATTGGAAGAAATTAATAAGAATTTTGACTTGATAGAGATTTAAACGTACTCATTTTCATCCAATCCCTACTACTCTATAAGCACGGTGTGTAGGCGTCCACACCGTGCACCGTTCTGCCTCTCGCCCCCGAGATCTCGACGTAGACACCACCCGGCGCCCCGGCCAGCCGCGTGATCTCTAGCCCCCGCCCTGTGTGCCTTCGTCAATCCTGTCCGCCGTGCCCGCCGTGATCTCCTCCCCCATTCTCGATCTGAAATCTCCTCGCCCTGGCTCCCCTCGTGCATGCACCACCGTGATCTCCTCCCCCATTTCTAATCCAAAATCTCTTCGCCCTGGCTCCCCTTGTGCATGCGTCCAGGCTGTGCTGTGAGCGGGGGAGGCGGTCGTGGTCAACCTCACCTTCGCACTCTCCCACGTGCCCGACGAGAGCATCTCTCCGGCCAACCCCCGCGATGGCGCGGGCGCATCCACAGCGGCCCTGGTGCGCGGGCGCGCAGGCACGGCCGGCGGGGCTCCACGGCGGCGTGGGCGCGGCTGCCCGCGGCTGGCACGGCGTCCCCGGCCCCGACGCGGGTGCGGGAGACCCAACCATGGCGGCACTAGCCCTGAGCCCCAGCCCTGGCGGTGGCGCGGCATCAAGCCCCGGCCCCACCGGCGGGCGCGATCTCTACGCATGGCCCCGGTGAGGGCGACCCCTGTGTGGACACGGCCCCGGGCCTCATCCCCGGTGGCAGCGCGCTGCCCCACCGCCCCCGGCGCGAGCGGGTGCGGCGCGGCCCCCACCCAACGGCGTGGGCGAGGCACACGGCCCTCCCAGCAGGGAGGACGCAGCCCCTGGCCACAACGTAGCCTGTGTGGCTCCATGAGTTTACTGGGGTGATGAGAAACGCCTGTGGGCCAGTGACTGCTGCCAAGTCTATCTATGAGGATGACCAGGGCTACTTAATAATGGTCAGCTTGCCGTTTGTTGATCAGCAGATGGTGAAGGTTTTGTGGAGGAACACTCTGACTCATGGTATTGTGAAGATCGTTTATGTTAGTACTACTAGGATGCAACATATAAGGAGACATGGCAGGATGTTCGCTCTTGCTGATCCTTTCACAGAGCATTGCCCTCCTGGTGATTTCATTCGTCAAATACCTCTAGCTACTCGTATCCCTGAAGATGCTAAGCTAGAGTCTTGTTTTGATGAGGCTGCCTCAGTGTTGGAGATCATGGTCCCAAAACGAGGGAATGAACCTAAAGAACATGAAGTCAGTACATTACCCATTTCCTGTACGTCTTCATGGTTTCTATCTGGCTTCAAAGTGCCGATTGTGTGTTGTTCTACAGAGGCCGCAGTAGCCTGTCAGATTCAACCTTCTGCAAGTATCGAAGTGGGGCGCAAAATATCTCTAATATAGAAATCAGCAACTTTTTATAGTTGCTTCCTTCAAACATCAGCAAACCTGCAATATCAGGTAGTTTGCCAAGAGCATCTATATGTTTACTCAAGTGATGTTAGTTATAAGAAACTATTATGTCGGTAGTTACATATATTAGGACATATTGAAAGGGAAATGTGCCCTTGGGCCATTTCTATGTATTTTGGTGATTGAGTGCCAACACAAGTGCTTAAGTGTTAATCTATGCCAAATGTTGGACTAAGTGCAAATCAAGATTAAAGGTATGTTTCTAAACTTAGTACATTGTTTTAAGAGCTAATGTATTGTGTCTAAGTGCTGGAAACAGGCAAAATCACGTTGCAAAGGAGATAGCTTCTTTCAGCCAAAGTCTGCTCAGTCTGGGTGCACCGGACAGTGTCCGGTGCACCAGGCTGGCGAGTGTCAAATGGCTGCTCTCGGGAGACGATCAACGGCGTACGGCTATAAATCACCGGACTGTCCGGTGGTGCACCGGACTGTCCGGTGAGCCATTCACAGGCGAAGTCGTCGCTCTCGGGAAGTGATTAACGGCATACGGCTATAAATCACCGGTCTGTCCGGTGGTGCACCGGACTGTCCGGTGATCCAACGGTCGGCCGCGTAATCTACGCGCGACGCGTGGCCGAGCCAACGGTCAGAAGGGGGCACCGGACTATCCGGTGTGCACCGGACAGTGTCCGGTGTGCCAACGACTCTGAATCTGCAACGGTCGGCTTCACCAAATAAGGAAAGAGATCCGCACCGGAGAGTGTCCGGTGGTGCACCGGACTGTCCGGTGCGCCAGGCGACAGAAGGCAAGAATTGCCTTCCTGGAATGCTCTCAACGGCTCCTAGCTGCCTTGGGGCTATAAAAGGGACCCCTAGGCGCATGGAGGAGAACACCAAGCATTCTCTAAGCATTCCTAAGCACCAAGACTTCAATTCCGCGCATTTGATTCTTTGCGATAGCAACTAGAGCTCCATTTGAGTAGTATACTCTTCGGGTTGTGTTGAGAGCTCGTGTTGCTGTCGGTGTTTAGGGTCTGACCGCACACCCGGGGTTACCCCTCAAGGTGTTTTAGGAGTAGGAAGGTGTCAACAACTGTAGCAGAATGGTTCGTGCTGATCGCACGAGGGACGATGGACAAGATTTACAGGTTCGGGCCGCTTAGTGATGCGTAACACCCTACGTCCTGATGAATATGCTTGGTGGATCTGGTTACAAGAGAGCTCTCTGGATCGAGAATACAGAGAGTTGATGAGGGTGGCTAAGTAATGGGTCGAATGTTCTGAAGGGGTGCCCCCTAGGCCTTATATACTCGACCGTGGGGCAGTACACATGGATAAGATAACAACAAGTGGCTAAAAGATAGTGAACCTCTCGAGATTATCCTTTACGTAACTCTCGCCGACTTATCTTCACGTGGCTTCGTTGCATGGAGGCCCCGACGCGGGAAAGTCGGATCTCTGTTATAGCCACTCGCTCGACGCTATGGGCCGTCCGGGTTTGCACCAATCCGGCCTCATGTCGCCCTGCGTCGCTGGTTGTTTTTCCCCAGGCCCACGAAAGAATAACCTTACGACTTATTGGGCCCTTGGGCCTTTCGTGAGGTCCTTTACTCTTTTAGTGGACCCGGGGGATATCTATCCCCCACAAGCCCCCGATCTTTGGGTTAATTTAGAGGTAATCAACCCGAAGATCTCAGGTCCAGCTTGTAGGTGATTCGAAGAAAGATGGCTTCCTGTTGTTCTTCTCCTGCTTCGATCACTTGTTGACCAAAACCTAACTTCGTGCCTGTGCCTTAGAGATCGGCATTCCTGTTCGTAGGATTCTGAACTTCATTGGGTGCACCGGAGGTGCACCCAATGGGTGTAGCCCCCGAGCTTCGAGTAGGTTTTAGAAAATAATCTACTCGAAGGTCTTCACCAGAGATTACTTCCATTTGTGTTCCTTTATTCCAGTTGAGGATTGGCTTCTTAATCTTGTCCCATGCCCTTAGAAATTGGTGCTATCCTGGCTTAGAATGACAATCCATGGGGTGCACCGAAGGTGCACCCAATGGGTGTAGCCCCCGACCTTCAAGTGGATTTTTGAGGATAATTCGCTTGAAGGTCTTCTTTTTGTGTCCTTTTGCTGAAGATTACTCTTTCTGCTTATAAAAAAGTTGGCATGATGTCATCCGCGCTATGTCATCAATATTATGCTTCAGAGGTCAGCATGTGTTTTGTCTTTTGCAGCTGAATTTGCAATCCTTCCATATCTTGCTAGGTAGCATAGTTTATTTGCTCTGCAACTGATTGGACATTCGATGGACGTTTTCTGTCTAGTCTTCAAGTCATGTCTGTCGACCATATTTTGCACTCTGCTGGCTATACTTGGCTTCCCTCTAACTCTTGTTGATATCTCACTTTTGTCTTGAGGCATTCACTGCATGCTCTGTACAGATGTGACCATTTTGAAAAATATACTGACAATTCCTGGGCGTCCCCCCCCAATGGGTGTGGGCAAGGGACGGCTTGGTACGCTGAGTGTTTTAACCGGCTGCTTCTGAGTTGTAATGTGATGGGACGGCGGGTGTAATCATATCCTTTGCGCTGTTGACTGGAGTCCCAATGGGTGTAGTGCTGCATGAAACGGCGTCAGCCGCCTGACGTGTCTTTGGACGGGTGGAGGTGTATATTGAATGCCTAGCGACTGTTCAGTGACCGCGGTTGGAGGCGAGCGGTTGCCTTTCTCTTCTATAAATAACGCTGTTGCCCCTCTGGTTTCTTCACATCCCTTCGCTATTCCTTACTGCTTCCTTCTCTTCTTTTCTGCTTGCCTCCATGGGAAAAAACAACAAGCGCAAGCGCGAGCCGACTCCTCCATCAGAGGACTTCGGCGACTCGGAATACTCGGAGGAAGAGTTCTCCTCCGAGTCCGAGGGGTCCCCGGCTCCCGTCTCTCCCCCGGCGTCGTCCGATGACTCGGACGATTCCCAGGGGATAGCCGCGGAGGTCTGGACGTATATCCGGGCCGTCGAGCGCTCCGGGCTCGAGGGCTCGGATGAGTCTGAGTACTCCTCGGATGAGGAGGACTCGGACGGCGGCGGCGAGGGCGGGGACGACGACGACGACGACGATGATGACGACGACGACGACGATGACGGCAGCGGCAGTGGCGGGGGCGGCGGCAACGGCAGCAGCAAGGGCAGCACCAAGAGCGGCGGCAGCATGGGCAGCACCAGGGGCGGCGGCAGCAGGGGCGGCACCAAGAGCGGCGGCGGCGGCAGGGGCAGGGCCAATGGCTAGATGCCACTGGTCTTTTTAGATATTAGTATAGATTAGAAGTAGTATAGTTAAATAATGTAGTAGTATTAGTAATGTAGAGTAGTATAGTGTAGCGTAGTAGTATCAGTAGCAGTAGGGGAGCATCAACTCATAATGAGTTGATTTGTAAGTATTGTCACTTCCCTTAATGAAGAATGAATTTGGTTTCCTCTTGATGACTCGTTTTGTTTGATTATAAATCTGATTCTCTTGAGACAATATACAGACAACTTGATCATCATATTGACGCTTCCCGAAGTAGCCGTCGAGTAATATTGCAGTCTGTATCGACATTAGAAGTAACGCCGAGCCATTGATCGTGAGGTCGGCGTTTTAGAGGTAACGCCGAGTGATCGAAAGTCGCCGTCAGCATTTTAGAAGTAATGCCGAGTAGTTGAACTCCAGATCAGCGTTTTAGAGACAACGCCGAGTGATTGAAAGTCGCCGTCGACACTTTAGAAGTAATGCCGAGTGAGCGAAGGTCAACGTCGGCATTTTAGAAGTAATGCCGAGCGGTTGAACACGAGAATGGCGTTTTAGAGGCACCGCCGAGTGATGGAAGGTCGCCGTTGACATTTTAGAAGTAATGCCGAGCGGTTGAACTCAAGATCAGCGTTTTAGAGGTAACGCCGAGTGATTGAAGGTCAACGTTGGCATTTTAGAAGTAATACCGAACGGTTGAGCTCGAGGTCAGCGCTTTAGAAGCAACGCCGAGTGACTGAATAGTGACGTCGGCATTTTAGAGGCAACGCCGAGTTATTGAACTCAAGATCAGCGTTTTAGAGGCAACGCCGAGTTATTAAGGGTCATTGTCGGCATTTTAGAAGTAATGCCGAGCGATTGAGCTCAAGATCGACGTTTTAGAGGTAACCCCGAGTGACTGAATAGTGACGTCGGCATTTTAGAGGCAACGCCGAGTTATTTTGAGGATTAACACCCGAGTGAAGGGATGGCCCACCAGTTTTTGGAAGTAACTGCCGAATGACCAGGTGGCATGCTGGGATTTCGGGAATAACTGCCGGGTGATGACTAGGCACTTTTTGAAACGGTATCTGGTCCGAGAATATCCCATAAGAGCTGCACTTTTAGCCGCCTTTGCTTTCCGCGCCCTAGTTCTTGCATTCCTGCTTCCAAATCCTCTCTGCGCTCGCCTCCAATCTGCTCACTGGTGAAATCGAGATGGCTCCCAAGAGAAAAATCGCGAGCTCTTCCGCTGTGGTGATTCCTCCAATTGATCCCAACAGCCAGTTGCCTTTCGCAGGTAACCACATGTCCATCATCTCTGAAGCCGAACTCCTCCACCTCGTGTCCATCGGGGTTCTTCCTCCACGGGAACTCTGTTCTTGGCGGATTTGCCATGGAACTACGGTCCCGACGGAGGATACCCACGAGTCCGTGGTTTACGCTCCTTTTCTTCTCCGCGGCCTTGGCCTTCCTATTTCTCCCTTTTTCCGTGGTCTTCTTGATTTCTACCACATCAACCTAACCCATCTGAACCCTAACTCAATTCTGCAAATTTCTATCTTCGTCCACTTATGTGAAGCCTTTCTTGGCGTGCTGCCGCATTTTGGCTTGTGGAAACACCTGTATCATTGTCGCCCTGGGATGGCCGGGGGACAACATCAGTTGGTTGGAGGTGCCAGCTTGGAGATGCGCCGGGGACGGAAAACTGAATATCTTGAGATCCCCCTTAAAGACAGCATTAAGGGATGGCGCCTGGAGTGGTTTATAGTTGATAACTATGGAAATTCTCTCCCCCCCCGGTCAGGAAGACAGCCAGATGTTCGCACCCCGAGTTGGACCGAGTCTCCTACAGACGAGGAGGTGGCTGAGGCTAGTGTGCTGCTAGCTGAAGTTGGGCTATTGAAAGAGAGGGGTTTAACTGCTGAAGCTATAGTTGCTGACTTCGTTTTCAAAAACATTCAGCCACTGAAAGATAGGGTCCACCCGGCTTATCTGTATCAAGGGCTAGCCGACCCAACTCGAGTTACCAATAGAAGAATCCCTTCTGCAGACTTGGTGAGCCGACTGGAGATGATTCTCAGAGGCAAAGTATCCAATGTTGGTGCTCCGGTGGCGTATTCGGCCTGGAATCTGCCTCCTGCCAAGGCCTTCACTCGTTTCGTGTCAAACCCACCTGCGACTGATGGCAATTTGGGCCTTAGAACGCGGCCCTCTGATGAGGAGGTTAGTGCTTTGGTTGCCTCACTTGGGAAAATTCCTGATGATGAACGACAAATCCATTTCGAGGTGCCTTTGGGTCCTACTGATGCTGAAATGAATGCCATGCTTGATATGTTGGCTGAAGATTCTTCTGACGCTACTCCTGCTGAGACATTGGCAGTGGCACCTCTCCCAGAGGTCGGTATAACCTTGGATGCTCAGAGACCTGTCCGTGCTCGCTCGAGGCGTCCCCGCCGAACCAATCAAACTGATCTTTCTGTTGATGAGCAGAAAAAGAAGAAGAGACGTATTCGGCGAGTATCTAGTTTGGATCAGGGTGCTGGTCCCTCGGTTCCTGCCGATGAGGAGGTTCCTGCGCCTGAATTTGCTGATGCTGATCCCAATGGGTGTGGTATGGATGTTGCTGATCCCAATGGGTGTACTCTATCCGTCGTTGATCCCAATGGGGGTGTTGCCAGTGTTGCTGATGAAGACGACGAAGAGGAAGAGAATGAGATCCCTCTGACTCGGAAGAACAGTCGACAATTCCTCGCCAGTGGGGAAAGTAGTGGAGTTCCTTCTCCTGCTTTATCTGCCCTTGTTGGTCTGCAAAACATATCCCTGGCCGACTTTGATCAAACTCTCGAGGATATGGTCCCAGAGGACTTGTTATCAGGGCCAGTGGATGATGATGTAACTGAAGCTTGTAGTACCGTGCCGGACGCTGGGTTGAGGTCATCCCGTGCCTTATCAACCTTAGAGCGCGATCTCGAGGATCAGGATGCTAACTTGGATTGTCCTGATTCCATGGAAGTAGCCGAGTGCCCATCAACCTTAGAGATGGTTACTGCTGAAAGTTTGGACCTCAAGGATGGTGTTGACACATGTCCAGCCCCCGAGGGTGTCGTCGGGGATGACTTAGCTCGGGCGAAGAGTGCGAGCTACTGCCCAACCCCCGAGGGTGCTGCCGGGGATAATCCAGCTCAAGTGGGCAGTGCCAACTATGGCCCAATCCCCGAGGGTGCCCAAACAGGGTCTCCTTCCGGCACTTCCATGGACGTTCACGCTGGGTCACCTCCACACTCTGGCTGCATGGTGGTGGCCCAAATTTCGGACCGGGGCGTCGCTTTGGAGGGCAGCGTCCCCGCTGATCAGGCATCCGGCTCTGTTGAAAGAGATGAACTGATTCCCACTGTTCCATTGCAAGCTGCTTCGGGTGATGACCTTGCGCCTGGTTATCATCTGATTTCTCCTGATTTGGGGATCCCTTCGTTCTTCTCCAACCTCCAGGTACTGTGCTGTTTCTTAGCTTGACTTTTACATGAACTTTTGCTATTAAGCTCATCTGTTCTTCTCATCAGGTTTTGGTGGATGGGATGACCAGCCAGCTGAAATTGCATGGTGCTCCTATCCCAGAAGTGGCTTCATCCTTTTCGTGTTGGAATCCGGTGTCGCTTCATCGCCGTGTATCCGAGTTGGAGGCGACTAACGCTGGTTAGTGCCCTTTTTTCTTTTCTTCGCGCTTGTTGCGGACTGTTTTACCTTCTGACCTCGTTTTGTTTGGTTACCTTTTGCTAGGAATGACTCGACAGATTACACTTCTTGAGGAGAAACATTCTCAAGATCGGGCTGAACTGTCTCAGCGATGCACTGATCTTGAGAAAAAGTACTCTCAAGGTCAGATTGAGCTGAGTCAAGTCTCTGCCGCCTTAGATGATGCCAATGCGTTGAGTTCTTCCCTGCATGCTCAGCTCGACTCTGAAAAGGTGATATACGAAACTGTGCTTTTGCCTTGCTATACTCCTATTATTTGCCTGGTTTTCTGAAGGAACTGATTTGTGCTTGCAGGAAGAAAAACGTATCCTTGCGGCTTCTCGTGACAATCTTGATAGGTTGTATCGAGATTCTAGCAATTCGCTGACTATTCTGGAGAGGAGTCATCGCTTTTCCATGGAGGAGTTAAACAATCTTCGCTATAAGCTGCAGGAGTCCTTGGATGATGTGATTCGCCTTCGGGAGTTGATATCGGCTAAAGACGTTGTCATCAAGAATCTGCGTGCTTCCAAGAAATCTGTTACCCAGGAGCTAGAGGCTGCCCAGTTGGCTGTCAAGGTTGCTGAAGAGACTTCCAGTACTCTGAGAGCCCAGCGCGATAGGGCCATGGATAAAGCCATTCGGGCGGGACGAATCCTGATGAGGAGACCTGGCGTAGTCGTTCCTGAAGATATAAGGGCTGACGTGAACGCTGCCCCTGATTCCTCGAGTCGTCCTTCTTCGTCAATTGCTCCTGGAAAAGACATTGCAAAATAGAGAAAACATTTCGCGTGCTCCAAGCGCGCAGCTTGCATGATTGAATATTTGTTAGAGGACACCGGTTTATTTGAATAACATAGCTACTTTCTCCTTGTATCAGAATTTTTTAGTTAATGAGTTTGGTAGTTATGACGCATGATGACTATGAATTTTGTCTATGGGATATGGAAATCATCCCCTGAATTATATAGGCGAGAGCATGTTGCATTGGTCTTAAGTAGCCGTCAACTTAAGTCGATTGCTCCGTTAGCAGGGCATAGTGGTCACCCCGAATTAAGTAAGCGTGAGCATGTTGCACCGCCTTAAGTCGTTGCCGACTTAAGTCGATTGCTCCGTTAGCAGGGCATAGTGGTCACCCCGAGTTAGGTAAGCGTGAGCATGTCGCACCGCCTTAAGTCGTTGCCGACTTAAGTCGATTGCTCCGTTAGCAGGGCATAGTGGTCACCCCGAGTTAAGTAAGCGTGAGCATGTCGCACCGCCTTAAGTCGTTGCCGACTTAAGTCGATTGCTCCGTTAGCAGGGCATAGTGGTCACCCCGAGTTAAGTAAGCGTGAGCATGTCGCACCGCCTTAAGTCGTTGCCGACTTAAGTCGATTGCTCCGTTAGCAGGGCATAGTGGTCACCCCGAGTTAAGTAAGCGTGAGCATGTCGCACCGCCTTAAGTCGTTGCCGACTTAAGTCGATTGCTCCGTTAGCAGGGCATAGTGGTCACCCCGAGTTAAGTAAGAACGCAAGTCAATCGTAAATAAATTGAGTACCCTTGAAACCTTTTCTTTATTGATGACATATTTCCACTTTACAGAGTACATCATCGTTATCCCAGCGGTTTTGAGGTACGGCTAAGGATAAAACTTTCTCAGGTGCTCTATGTTCCAGGAGTTCCCAACTTCCGTGCCATCCATCTGAGTGAGGCGATATGATCCGGGCCGAGTGACTTCTGCTACTATGAAGGGTCCTTCCCATAAGGGTGATAACTTGTGTCGTCCTTCTCCCGTTAGAATTCGGCGAAGGACGAGCTCCCCTACTGAAAAGAATCGTTGCCGCACAGCCTTGTCGTGATAGCGCCTTAGAGTCTGCTGGTATCTTGCTGATTGGATTACTGCGCTTAGCCGTTCTTCCTCGAGTACGTCTATGTCCTCCAGCCTGGTGGTCTCAGCTTCTGCTATACTTTCAAAGATCAGCCTTGGCGCCCCAAACTTGAGATCAGCAGGCAGCACTGCCTCCGACCCATAGACCATGAAGAAAGGAGTGTTTCCATGCAAAGCTCGGCTAGGTTGGGTTCTTAGGCTCCAAACAACATAAGGTAATTCCCTTATCCACTTTCCTGCGAATTTTTCATTCTTATCGAAGATCTTTTTCCTAAGTGCATCCAAAATCATCCCATTAGCTCGTTCAACCTGTCCGTTGGCTCTTGGATGGGCTACAGATGCATACTTGATCTGAATGCTCTTTTGCTCGCAGAAGTCAAAGAATTCTGAACTCGTGAAATTGGATCCTAAATCAGTTATGATGCTGTTGGGTATCCCGAATCTGAATATTATGTCTTGTATGAATTCCACGGCCTTGGCAGAAGTTAAGGAGGCAATGGGCTTGAATTCTATCCATTTAGTGAACTTGTCAATTGCTACCAACACATGAGTATATCCCCCTTGAGCTTTCTTGAAAGGTCCAATCATATCCAGCCCCCAGCATGCAAAAGGCCAAGTTACTGGTATGGTCTGCAGCTGCTGTGCTGGCAGGTGTTGTTGCTTTGACAAGTATTGGCAGGCTTCGCACCTCTGGACTAACTCGGCTGCATCATTCTTTGCTGTTGGCCAATAGAATCCTGACCTGAAGACCTTCCCAACTAGTGTTCTGGAGGCTGCATGTATCCCACATTGTCCAGCGTGGACCTCTTCTAAGAGTTGCTTTCCAGTGGATGGGAGAATGCACTTCATGAAGACGCCTGATGCTCCCCTTCTGTATAATGTCTCCCCAATAAGTGTATAGTGAGCTGACTGTCTTGCAATGCGCTCTGCCGAGTTCTTATCGTCTGGTTCTTCTTCATTTCTTATGTACTTAATGATTGGCTTTCTCCAGTCATCGGGATCTGACTCGGGTTGATCTATGATGTTGCACTCTTCCATTTGATCCAATGAGATACTTGGCTGCAGAATTTCTTGCACAAAAACCCCGGGTGGGACCTGAGCTCGACTGGACCCTAGCTTGGACAGTACATCGGCTGCCGTGTTCCGATCTCTTTCCACATGATGAAATTCTAGACCCTCGAATTTATCCTCCAGTTTTCGGACGGCAGTGCAGTATCTTCCCATCGAATCGTTTGAGCAATCCCACTCCTTATTTATCTGGCTGATGACTACCAGAGAATCCCCATATACCATTAATCTTTTGACGCCCAATGATATGGCAATGTTTAATCCATGGATCAAAGCTTCATACTCGGCTGCATTGTTGGAGGCCGGGAATAGCAGCTGGAGGGCGTACTTGAGGTGTTCGCCTCCAGGTGCAGTGAAAAGAATCCCCGCTCCTGCTCCCTGCAGCTTGAGTGAGCCATCAAAATACATTCGCCATACTTCTGCAGTCTCCGGGTTGTCTGGTACTTGTTGTTCAGTCCACTCTGATACGAAATCAACCAGTGCTTGGGTTTTGATGGCAGTGCGAGGCCGAAACTCGATGTCATGAGATCCCAGCTCACAGGCCCACTTGGCTATTCGACCGATGGCTTCCTTGTTGTGAAGAATATCCCCTATTGGAGAGCTTGTGACTACTATGACTTTGTGGTCGTCAAAGTAGTGACGCAGCTTGCGGGCAGTTAGAAGTATTGCATACAATAGTTTCTGAACTTGAGGATACTTTTTCTTTGAGGGGCCGAGGACTTCACTAATGAAGTAGACAGGGTGTTGTATTGGATAGGCATGCCCTTCTTCTACTCGCTCGACTACCAACGCGGTGCTCACCACGTGAGTCGTGCAAGAGATGTACAATAGCAAATCTTCGGCTGGTTGAGTTGATGTAGCTCGCCGAGGTGGTTTCAGTACTGGCGGTGTTGTCAAGAATTTTTTCAGAGCATCTAGAGCTTCTTGTGCTTCTGAAGTCCACTGAAATTTATCCACCTTCTTGAGTAACTTGTAAAACGGCAAACCTTTTTCCCCCAGCCTGGATATAAATCTGCTTAAAGCTGCCATGCATCCAGTAAGTCGCTGAACCTTCTTCTGCGATCGAGGTGCTTCCATCTTCATGATAGCTTCAATCTTATCCGGATTAGCCTCAATTCCTCGGTGGCTGACAATAAATCCGAGCAACTTTCCGGCTGGTACCCCAAAAACACATTTCTCGGGATTAAGCTTCCATCTATACCGCCTCAGGTTGTTGAAAACCAGTTGCAAATCTTCGATGAAGTCTTTTGAGTCCTGTGTTTTGATCACCACGTCATCCACATAAGCCTCCACACGCTTGCCCCAGTGATCGGCTAAGCATGTTTGAATGGCTCTCTGGTAAGTCGCTCCAGCGTTTTTGAGGCCAAACGGCATGGAGGTATAACAGAAAGCGCCAAATGGAGTAATGAATGCCGTTTTTTCTTCATCTTCCTTCGCCAGACTAATCTGATGATATCCAGAATAACAATCCAGAAAAGACAGCATAGAACATCCAGCGGTGGAGTCCACCACCTGATCTATCCTCGGGAGCCCGAAAGGATCCTTCAGACAGTGTTTGTTGAGATCAGTATAATCAACACACATGCGCCAGTCCACTTTATTCTTTTTGAGTACAAGAACAGGATTGGCTAACCACTCGGGATGTAATACTTCTCTAATGAATCCAGCCGCAACCAAGCGAGCTAACTCGGCGCGAATGGCTTCCCTCTTATCAGGCGTGAAACGACGTAATTTCTGTCGAATCGGCCTCGCCTGGGGAAAAACCTTCAGTTTGTGCTCGGCCAGTTCTCTCGGGACTCCCGGCATATCCGCAGGTTGCCATGCGAATACATCTCGGTTATCTTGCAGAAACCGGACGAGCGCGCTTTCCTATTTGTCATCCAAACTGGAGCTGATGATGGCCGTCTTGCGCTCATCAGCGAACCCCAGGTTGATTCTCTTGGTTTCTTCAGTCGGCCGCATAGAGGTCGCGGTCTGAGCTTCATTTGCCGGTATTGCGAGGTTCTCCTCAGGCTTAGAGTTCGCCATTGCGGAGGGAGCTGTCGATGGCTTGGCGGTGAGGGCTGCTTGAATAGCCACTCGGAAACATTCTGCGGCGCCTTGGAAGTCGGCGCGCACAGTTATGATCCCTTGTGGCCCTGGCATCTTCAGTATCATGTATGTGTAATGCGGAATGGCCATGAACTTGGCCAATCCTGGCCTCCCGATGATGGCGTTGTACCCGCAATCGAAGTTCGCCACTTCAAACCTTAAGAACTCGGTTCTGTAGTTCTCCGGAGTTCCAAAGGTGACCGGCATGTAGATGTGGCCCAGCGGGTATTCCCCTTCCGTCGGCACGATGCCGAAGAAAGGAGTGTCCGACTCGTGGAGCTCTTTGAGATGAACTCCCAAGCTTTGGAGTGTCCGGGGGAAGGTGATGTTGATGCTGCTCCCCCCGTCCACTAACACCTTTTTCACCCGGCTCTCTCGGATCACCGGATCGACGAGAAGCGGGTACTTGCCCGGGTGGTCGAAGTTGAGCCATTGATCCGCCCGAGTGAAGGTGATCGGGTGCTCCGACCACCGGTATGGAGCGGGAGGGCCGATGGTCGCCACCAGTATCTGGCGATCATTGAGCTTTTGCTGTCTTCTGCTCTCCTGCGATCCGTGTCCGCCGAAGATGACGTTGACCTCCCTGTCAACGCGTGGGAAAGCTCCTCCTCCTCCTCCCTCCTCCTGCCGATGGGGTTGTCGTGGTTCATCTGGTCCTCCCCTCGGCGGAGGAGGAGGTAGAGGTTGGAAGGGTCGGCCGTGTCCGACGGAGTGCTTGAAGTCTCGGCAGTTACGAAGAGTGTGTCGCATGTCCTTGTGGTACGGGCACTGGGCGTCGAGGATGTCGTCCAGCGTGCGTTCGCCTCCACGAGGCCCTCCTCGAGCGCGAGAGGCAGGTGGTCCGGCAGCGTGCACTTCTTCGCGTGGCCTCTTCTCCCACCGCTTGTCAGGTTGCTGGTTCGCGTCGCGTCGTGGTGCTGCCGGTGCGGGCTTTGCTCCTCCGATGAGATCCTGGGCTCGCTCGTCGGCGGTGATGTAGAGGTCGGCTTCCCGGAACAGCTCCTCCGAGGTGGTCGGCGCCTTTTGTAGTATAGCTCGGACGAAAACCGAATCATTAGATCCTCGGTAGAAGTCCTCGATCACGGCCGCCTCCGTGACATTGGGGATACGATTCCTCATGGTTTGAAACCTCTTGAGGTATGACCGGAGAGTTTCGTCCCTCCCGGCGCTTGATAGATTTAAGGTCCCACGGCTGCGCCGGCTTGTCGGAGAGGGACTGGAAGTTGGCGGTGAAGCATCGGCTGAAGTCTCCCCAGACGTCGATGCAGTGTCGGGGTAGATGTCGTAGCCATTGCAGCGCGTCTTGCCCAAGGACAATGGGCAAGTACGCGGTCATCACGTCTTCGGATGCCCCGGCAGCTTGAGCAGCGGTGGTGTAGACGGCTAGCCAACCCCATGGATCCTGCTTAGGTTCATATTTGTCAACATTGGATACCTTGAAGTTGGGAGGCCATTGGATGGCCCTAAGGCGCGGAGTAAGGGCGGACACTCCGCACGTGTCCTCCTGTCGTCGGGGCCGATGTCTGTCCCGGGGAGGGGAGTTGTGATTGTGATTCCTCGACCGTCCCCGGGTGGTTCCGCCAGTTGAAGCCGTTGCCGACTCAGTCCTGGTAGCTTGGCTCTGAGTCGGGGCGCCATGATCCCTGTCGTACTCCTCTCGACGACGAATTTCGTTCTCATGTCGCCGTTCCCGCGAAGCATTGATGGAGCTCCGCGCGTCTCGGCGGCTGTTGATGGCGTGTCGTAGATCGTTCGGCGGGTGAGCAAGCGGTAGAAGATGGTTGGCCGCCTGGGTGAACAGTCGTCGGTAGCCGTCGGCGTCAGGAGTCCGAGGAAGTCCTTCCGCTATCCGAGCTAGCACCCCTCCGACTTCGCTCGGTGTGTTCATGGCTCGGGCGAAGTCGGGGTTCAGATTGCGCCCAAAGAGTGGATTCTCTCGACGTTGCCTTGCATCCTGCTCGACCTGTTCCTGAGCTCGTCGGCGATCACGTCGTCGGGAGTTCCTTCGCTCTCTGAAGACGCGTTCTTCCGGGGTTTCTCCTACCTCCGAGACCTCGTCTCGCGAGACAGGTTGCTCTGGATTCCGCTCTCCGGCTGCGTGATGTCGTCGAACGTTCCTGCGCCGGTTCCTCCGTCGACGGGATTCTCGCTGAGGCGGTTCCTCCCCGGGTACAGTCGGCTCGTCGTCGGAAATGGCAGGCGATTCCGCCCTTCCGACGAAGAGGACGTCGGGGTAGAACGGCGCTGCCGTCGCAGTGATCTTCTTTCGGGGAGCCGGAGGTTGCGCTTCTCCGGTATTTTCGGAGTTTGTTGAGGAAGATTCCTTTTCCGGCGGATCCGCGATACGGTGCAGAATTCCTTCTTCGTCCGCTACGAATGAGATTGTTCCGAAGCAGAACATAGATCCAGGGCGTAGGGCGATCCTGCTGTAGAAGGAGATGGCCATTGAGCTAGCTTGGATTGTTGACACACCCCCTACCTGGCGCGCCAGCTGTCGGTGTTTAGGGTCCGACCGCACACCCGGGGTTACCCCTCAAGGTGTTTTAGGAGTAGGAAGGTGTCAACAACTGTAGCAGAATGGTTCGTGCTGATCGCACGAGGGACGATGGACAAGATTTACAGGTTCAGGCCGCTTAGTGATGCGTAACACCCTACGTCCTGATGAATATGCTTGGTGGATCTGGTTACAAGAGAGCTCTCTGGATCGAGAATACAGAGAGTTGATGAGGGTGGCTAAGTAATGGGTCGAATGTTCTGAAGGGGTGCCCCCTAGGCCTTATATACTCGACCGTGGGGCAGTACACATGGATAAGATAACAACAAGTGGCTAAAAGATAGTGAACCTCTCGAGATTATCCTTTACGTAACTCTCGCCGACTTATCTTCACGTGGCTTCGTTGCATGGAGGCCCCGACGCGGGAAAGTCGGATCTCTGTTATAGCCACTCGCTCGACGCTATGGGCCGTCCGGGTTTGCACCAATCCGGCCTCATGTCGCCCTGCGTCGCTGGTTGTTTTTCCCCAGGCCCACGAAAGAATAACCTTACGACTTATTGGGCCCTTGGGCCTTTCGTGAGGTCCTTTACTCTTTTAGTGGACCCGGGGGATATCTATCCCCCACAGTTGCGACCTGTGTGCGTGTTGTTGCTCTGATTTTGTGTCTTGTGTGCGTTGCTCATCCCATCCTTACTTCCGTGATTCTTTGTGAACATCTTTGTAAGGGCGAGAGGCTCCAAAGTGTGGAGATTCCTTGCAAGCGGGATATAGTAAAGCAAAGCAAAACACCGTGGTATTCAAGTGGGTCTTTGGACCGCTTGAGAGGGGTTGATTGCAACCCTCGTCCGTTGGGACGCCACAACATGGAGTAGGCAAGTATTGGACTTGGCCGAACCATGGGATAAACCACTGTGCCATCTCTGTGTTGATCTCTTTGTGGTTATTGTGTTTTGATAAGACTCCTCTCTAGCCACTTGGCATTATTGTGCTAACTCCTAATCAAGTTTTGTGGCATTAAGCATTCAAGTTTCACAGGATCACCTATTCACCCCCCTCTAGGTGCTCTCAATTGGTATCGGAGCCGTTCTCTTCAAGAAAGGGACTAATCGCCCGAAGAGATGGATCCTAAGGGCAAGGGGATGGTGGTCAATGATAAGGAGAAGGAGTCTTTCGTCAATGATCCAAAGGATGACAAGCCTACTGACTCGGGGTCAGGCCCCAAAAGAAAAGACGGGAAGAAGAAGAAAACGAGGCGCATCAAGGAAATCATCTACTACGACGACAGCGACGAGTCCTCTTCTTCCCAAAAGGACAACGACGACAACGACGACTACGAGAAAAAGAAAATGGTCAATTCAAACTTTTCTTTTGATTACTCTCGTATTCCGCAAAGTACCAATGCTCATTTACTCTCCATTCCACTTGGTAAACCTCCTCACTTTGATGGAGAGGACTATGGATTTTGGAGTCACAAAATGCGTAGTCACTTGTTCTCTCTCCATCCAAGCATATGGGAGATAGTAAAGAGTGGAATGAAATTTGATAGTACTGATAGTCCCATGTTCATTAATGAGCAAATTCACAAAAATGCACAAGCTACTACTGTTCTTCTAGCTTCATTGTGCAGGGACGAATACCATAAGGTGAGCGGCTTGGATAACGCCAAGCAGATTTGGGACACCCTCAAGATCTCACATGAGGGGAACGACGTCACCATGCTCACCAAGATGGAGTTGGTGGAGGGCGAACTTGGGAGATTCGCAATGATCAGGGGCGAGGAGCCAACCCAAACGTACAACCGGCTCAAGACCCTCATCAACAAAATAAGGAGCTATGGAAGCACGCGATGGACGGACCACGACGTCGTCCGCCTAATGCTAAGGTCTTTTACCGTCCTTGATCCACATCTTGTGAACAATATTCGTGAGAATCCTAGGTACACCAAGATGACGCCCGAGGAGATACTTGGAAAGTTTGTAAGCGGGCGGAGGATGATCAAGGAGGCAAGATACGTCGACGATGCATTAAATGGCCCAATCCAAGAGCCTTAAACTATTGCTCTCAAGGCAACGAGGAGCAAGGAGGCGCTACCTAGCAAGGTGGCGCAAGTTGAGGCGGTCGGGCTTAATGATGAAGAGATGGCCCTCATCATCAAGCGCTTCAAGACGACGCTAAAGGGTCGCAAGGGGCAGCCTAACAAGAACAAGACGAAGGGGAAGCGCTCATGCTTCAAATGTGGTAAGATTGGTCATTTTATCGCTAATTGTCCTAATAATGATAGTGACCAGGAACAAGGGAACAAGAGGGAAAAGAAAAAGGCGTACAAGAAGGCTAAGGGCGAGGCACACCTTGGCAAGGAGTGGGACTCGGATTGTTCGTCGTCCGACTCCGACAACGAAGGACTCGCCGCCACCGTCTTCAACAAGACATCCCTCTTCCCCAACGAGCATCACACTTGCCTCATGGCAAGGGAAAAGAAGGTAAGCACTCGTAATACTAGTACTTACGCTTCCTCAAGTGATGAAGAATCTAGCGATGACGAAATAGACTATTCATGTTTATTCAAGGGCTTAGATAGAACTAAGGTCGATAAGATTAATGAGTTGATTGGTGCCTTGAATGATAAGAATAGATTATTAGAAAAGCAAGAGGATCTTTTGTATGAAGAACATGATAAGTTTGTAGAGGCACAAAAATCCCTTGCTTTAGAAATTAAAAGGAATGAAATGCTTTCTTGTGAATTGTCTACATGCCATGACTCTATTTCTAGCTTAAAGAGCATAAATGATGAATTGAATGCTAAGTTAGAAATAGAAAATAAATCAACATCTTGTGTAGAACATGTTGCAATTTGCAATAGGTGTAAAGATTTCAATGTTGATGCTTGCAGTGAACACCTAGTTTCAATTTCTAAATTGAATGATGAAGTGGCTAGTCTTAATGCCCAACTTAAGACTAGCAAGAGTGAATTTGATAAAATAAAATTTGCAAGGGATGCCTACACGATTGGTAGACACCCTTCAATTAAGGATGGTCTTGGCTTCAAGAGGGAAGTCAAGAACTTAACAAGCCATAAGGCTTCCATCTCCACCAAGGAGAAAGGGAAGGCCCCTATGGCTAATAGTGCTCAAAAGAATCATGCATTTATTTATAGGAAATTTTCTAGAAATACTCATCATGATAGGAGTTGTAATGCTTATGATTCAAATGCAATGTTTGCTTCAAGTTCTTCCTATATGCATGGTAGAGATATGCCTAGGAGAAATGTCATTCATCATATGCCTAAGAGAAATGTTACTCATGTTCCTAGGAAGATTAATGAACCTTCTACAATTTATCATGCTTGCAATGCTTCCTTTGCAATTTGTAGAAAGGATAGAAAGGTGATTGCTAGGAAATTAGGGGCAAAATGCAAGGGAGATAAAACTTGCATTTGGGTCCCTAAGGATATTGTGACTAACCTTGTAGGACCCAACAAGAGTTGGGTACCTAAAACCCAAGCCTAAATTTGCCTTGCAGGTTTATGCATCCGGGGGTACAAGCTGGATTATCGACAGCGGATGCACAAACCACATGACGGGGGAGAAGAAGATGTTTACCTCCTACGACAAGAACAAGGATTCCCAAGACTCAATCATATTCGGTGATGGGAACCAAGGCAAGGTGAAAGGGTTAGGAAAGATTGCTATTTCATCCGAGCACTCCATTTCTAATGTATTCTTAGTTGAGTCGCTTGAATTTAATTTGTTATCCGTTAGTCAATTATGCAATAAGGGATATAATTGTTTATTCACAAATGTAGATGTGTCTGTCTTTAGAAGAAGTGATGGTTCACTAGCTTTCAAGGGTGTATTAGATGGCAAACTCTATTTAGTTGATTTTGCAAAAGAGGAGGCCGGTCTAGATGCATGCTTAATTGCTAAGACTAGCATGGGCTGGCTGTGGCATCGCCGTTTAGCTCATGTGGGGATGAAGAACCTGCACAAGCTTCTAAAGGGAGAACACGTGATAGGTCTAACTAATGTAACTTTCGAAAAAGATAGACCTTGTGCAGCTTGTCAAGCAGGTAAACAGGTGGGAAGCTCTCATCATACCAAAAATGTGATGACCACATCAAGACCTTTGGAGCTGCTTCATATGGACCTCTTCGGACCCGTCGCCTATCTAAGCATAGGAGGAAGTAAGTATGGTCTTGTTATAGTTGATGATTTTTCCCGCTTCACTTGGGTATTCTTTTTGCAGGATAAATCTGAAACCCAAGGGACCCTCAAGCGCTTCCTAAGGAGAGCTCAAAATGAGTTTGAGCTCAAGGTGAAGAAAATTAGGAGCGACAACGGGTCCGAGTTCAAGAACCTTCAAGTGGAGGAGTACCTTGAGGAGGAAGGGATCAAGCACGAGTTCTCTGCTCCATACACACCACAGCAAAATGATGTGGTAGAGAGGAAGAACAGGACGCTCATAGACATGGCGAGGACGATGCTTGGTGAGTTCAAGACCCCCGAGCGGTTTTGGTCGGAAGCCGTGAACACGGCTTGCCATGCCATCAACCGGGTCTACCTTCACCGCCTCCTCAAGAAGACTTCGTATGAGCTTCTAACCGGTAACAAACCCAATGTGTCTTACTTTCGTGTATTTGGGAGCAAATGTTATATTCTAGTAAAGAAAGGTAGAAATTCTAAGTTTGCTCCCAAAGCTGTAGAAGGGTTTTTGTTAGGTTATGACTCAAATACAAAGGCGTATAGGGTCTTAAACAAATCATCGGGTTTGGTTGAAGTCTCTAGCGACGTTGTATTTGATGAGACTAATAGCTCTCCAAGAGAGCAAGTTGTTGATCTTGATGATGTAGATGAAGAAGACGTTCCAACGGACGCGATTCGTACCATGGCGATTGGAGACGTGCGACCACAGGAACAAAAGGAGCAAGATCAACCCTCTTCCTCAACAATGGTGCATCCCCCAACTCAAGATGATGAACAGGTTCATCAAGAGGAGGCGTGTGATCAAGGGGGAGCACAAGATGATCATGTGATGGAGGAAGAAGCACAACCAGCACCTCCAACCCAAGTTTAAGCGATGATTCAAAGGAATCATCCCATCGACCAAATTTTGGGTGACATTAGCAAGGGAGTAACCACTCGTTCTAGATTAGTTAATTTCTGTGAGCATTACTCCTTTGTCTCTTCTATTGAGCCTTTCAGGGTAGAAGAGGCCTTGCTAGATCCAGACTGGGTGTTGGCCATGCAGGAAGAGCTCAAAAACTTCAAGAGAAATGAAGTTTGGACACTGGTGCCTCGTCCCAAGCAAAATGTTGTGGGAACCAAGTGGGTGTTCCGCAACAAACAAGATGAGCACGGGGTGGTGACAAGGAACAAGGCTCGACTTGTGGCAAAAGGTTATGCCCAAGTCGCAGGTTTGGACTTTGAGGAGACTTTTGCTCCTGTGGCAAGGCTAGAGTCCATTCGTATTTTGCTAGCATATGCCGCTCACCATTCTTTCAGGTTGTTCCAAATGGATGTGAAGAGCGCTTTCCTCAACGGGCCAATTAAGGAGGAGGTGTACGTGGAGCAACCCCCTGGCTTCGAGGATGAACGGTACCCCGACCACGTATGTAAGCTCTCTAAGGCGCTCTATGGACTTAAGCAAGCCCCAAGAGCATGGTATGAATGCCTTGGAGACTTTCTAATTGCTAATGCTTTCAAGGTTGGGAAAGCCGATCCGACTTTATTCACTAAGACTTGTGATGGTGACTTATTTGTGTGCCAAATTTATGTCGATGACATAATATTTGGTTCTACTAACCAAAAGTCTTGTGAAGAGTTTAGCAGGGTGATGACTCAAAAGTTTGAGATGTCGATGATGGGCGAGTTGAACTACTTCCTTGGGTTCCAAGTGAAGCAACTCAAGGACGGCACCTTCATCTCCCAAACGAAGTACACGCAAGACTTGCTAAAGTGGTTTGGGATGAAGGACGCCAAGCCCGCAAAGACTCCAATGGGAACTGACGGACACGTCGACCTCAACAAAGGAGGTAAGTCCGTTGATCAAAAAGCATACCTATCCATGATAGGTTCCTTGCTTTATTTATGTGCTAGTAGACCGGATATTATGCTTAGTGAATGCATGTGTGCTAGATTTCAATCTGATCCAAGGGAGTGTCACTTAGTGGCTGTGAAGCGAATTCTTAGATATTTAGTCGCTACGCCTTGCTTCGGGATCTGGTATCCAAAGGGGTCTACCTTTTACTTAATTGGATATTCAGACTCCGATTATGCTGGATGTAAGGTCGATAGGAAGAGTACATCAGGGACGTGCCAATTCTTAGGAAGGTCCCTGGTGTCATGGAGTTCTAAGAAACAAACTTCTGTTGCCCTATCCACCGCTGAGGCTAAGTACGTTGCCGCAGGATAGTGTTGCGCGCAACTACTTTGGATGAGGCAAACCCTCCGGGACTTTGGCTACAATCTGAGCAAAGTCCCACTCCTATGTGATAATGAGAGTGCTATCCGCATAGCGGACAATCCTGTCGAGCACAGCCGCACAAAGCACATTGACATCCGGCATCACTTTTTGAGAGACCACCAGCAAAAGGGAGATATCAAAGTGTTCTATATTAGCACCGAGAACCAGCTAGCCGATATCTTTACCAAGCCTTTAGATGAGAAGACCTTTTGCAGGCTGCGTAGTGAGCTAAATGTCTTAGATTCGCGGAACTTGGATTGATTTGTAGCATACATGTGTATTATGCTTTGATCATGTTCCTTATGCATTTTGTTGTTTATTTATGGTGCTCAAGTTGTACAAACACTCCCCGAACCTCAAAAGTCCATGTGTGAGTGATGCACATATTTAGGGGGAGATGTGCTACAACTTGACCCTTTGAGACTAACCGTGTGCTTGAGTTTGCTTGATTTAGTCTCAAAGGTGGATTGAAAGGGAAAGGTGGACTTGGACCATGAAAGACTTCCACTGCACTCCGATGAGAGGGTAACTTACTCCAAGTCCATCTCAATATCCTTATTGCCTTGGTACTCTTATTTGAAGATTTTGGTGAGGCAATGGGGTTTTAGGGCCAAGATTGATCCCGTTTTGGTGCTTGATGCCAAAGGGGGAGAAAATAAGGCCAAAGCAAGAAATGGATCAGCTATCACTTGAGAATTTTGAAAACAGTAGAATAGAGCTTTTGTTTTGTCAAAATCCTCTTGTTGTCTCTCTTTGTCAAAAGTTGGTCTCTTGTGGGGAGAATGTTTGATTATGGGAAAAAGGGGGAGTTTTTGAATCTTTGATCAATTTCTCTTGGAATACCTCTCTTTATGTCTCTACAAGTGAATTTGACTTAGAGATAGGAAATTGAGTTTGATTTGCAAAAACAAACCAAGTGGTGGCAAAGAATGATCCAAATATGCCAAATTTGAATCAAAACAAACTTGTGTTCTCATTTACATTGATGTTGCACTTCTTTAGTTGCTTTTTGTTGTGTTGGCATAAATCACCAAAAAGGGGGAGATTGAAAGGGAAATGTGCCCTTGGGCCATTTCTATGTATTTTGGTGATTGAGTGCCAACACAAGTGCTTAAGTGTTAATCTATGCCAAATGTTGGACTAAGTGCAAATCAAGATTAAAGGTATGTTTCTAAACTTAGTACATTGTTTTATGAGCTAATGTATTGTGTCTAAGTGCTGGAAACAGGCAAAATCTCGTTGGAAAGGAGATAGCTTCTTTCAGCCAAAGTCTGCTCAGTCTGGGTGCACCGGACTGTCCGGTGGTGCACCGGACAGTGTCCGGTGCGCCAAGCTGGCGACTGTCAACTGGCTGCTCTCGGGAGGCGATCAACGGCGTACGACTATAAATCACCAGACTGTCCGGTGGTGCACCGGACTGTCCGGTGAGCCATTCACAGGTGAAGTCGTCGCTCTCGAGAAGTGATTAACGGCGTACGGCTATAAATCACCGGTCTGTCCGGTGGTGCACCGGACTTTCCGGTGGTGCACCGGACTGTCCGGTGATCCAACGGTCGGCCGCGTAATCTGCGCGCAACGCGTGGCCGAGCCAACGGTCAGAAGGGGGCACCGGACAGTGTCCGGTGTGCCAACGGCTCTGAATCTGCAACGGTCGGCTTCGCCAAATAAGGAAAGAGATCCGCACCGGACAGTGTCCGGTGGTGCACCGGACTGTCCGGTGCGCCAGGCGACAGAAGGCAAGAATTGCCTTCTGAGAGCACCTAGAGGGGGGGGGGGGTGAATAGGTGATCCTGTAAAACTTCAAAAACTTATAGCCACAAAAACTTGGTTAATTGTTAGCACAATAATTGCCAAGTGGCTAAATAGGAATCCTCAACAAAACACAATAACCAACAAGGATCAATCACAGAGATGGCACGATGGTTATCCCGTGGTTCGACCAAGACCAACGCTTGCCTACTCCACGTTGTGGCGTCCCAACGGACGAGGGTTGCAATCAACCCCTCTCAAGCGGTCGAAAGACCTACTTGAATACCACGGTGTTTTGTTTGCTTTTTCTCAATCCCGTTTGCGAGGAATCTCCACAACTTGGAGTCTCTCGCCCTTACACTTGAAATTCACAAAGAACACGGAGCAAGGGAGGGATTAGCAACGCACACAAGACACAAGAGTCAGAGTGTCAACACGCACACAAATCGCAACAAGAGCTCGCAACACGACTCAATGAGTTCACAACTCCACAAGAGCTCTATATGCTATCACAATGAAACGAATGCACGAAATCTATGTCTTGGTGCTTAGAAATGTTGTAGAAATGCTTGGTGTACTCCTCCATGCGCCTAGGTGTCCCTTTTATAGCCCCAAGGCAGCTAGGAGCCGTTTGAAGCAATCTTGGAAGGCCGATCTTGCCTTCTGTCGACTGGCGCACCGGACAGTCCGGTGCACACCGGACACTGTCCGGTGCCCGATTTCCTTCCTTAAATAGCGAAGCCGACCGTTGGCAGCCTGAGAGCCGTTGGCGCACCGGACATGTCCGGTGCACACCGGACAGTCCGGTGCCATCTTCTAGCCGTTGGCTCGGCCACGTGTCCCGCGCAGATTGCGCGGCCGACCGTTGGCCCGGCCGACCGTTGGCTCACCGGACAGTCCGGTGCACACCGGACAGTCCGGTGAATTATAGCCGTACGTCGCCGGTGAATTCCCGAGAGCGGCCAGTTCGCTCGAACCAGCCTGGCGCACCGGACACTGTCCGGTGCACCACCGGACAGTCCGGTGCTCCCAGACTCAGCAGATTCTTGGCTGCTCGAGCCAAGACATTTCCAATTGGATTTTTCCTGTTTCCAGCACTTAGACACAATACATTAGTCCATAAAACAATGTACTAAGTCTGAGAAACATACCTTTATCCTTGATTTGTACTTTGTCCACCTCTTTACACTTAGGCACTTGTGTTGGACACTAAATCACCAAAACACTTAGAAATGGCCCAAGGGCACATTTCCCTTTCAATCTCCCCCCTTTTTGGTGATTTATGCCAACACAACATAAAGCAAGTAGAACAAGTACAAAAACAATTCAAATTAGAACTCAAAATTGTTTTGATTCAATTTGACATATATGGATCACTCTATGCCACCACTTGGTTTGTTTTTGCAAATCAAACTCAAATTCCTATCTCTATGTCAAAACCACTTGTAGAGACATAAAGAGAGGTTTTCCAAGGAAATTTGATCAAGGATTTCAAAAACTCCCCCTTTTTCCCATAATCAACACTTCTCCCCACAAGAGGCCAACTTTTGACATAAAAGACAATAAAAGAGTTTTGACAAACCAAAAGCTCTAATCTACTATTTTCAAAATTTCTCAAGTGGTAGCTGATCCATTTATTGCTTTGGCCTTTATTTTCTCCCCCTTTGGCATCAAGCACCAAAACGGGATCAATCTTGGCCCTTGAACCCCATTGCCTCACCAAAATCATCAAAAGAGAACACAAAGGCAATAAGAGTATAAAGATGAACTTGGAGAAGTTACTCTTTTCATCGGAGTGCAGTGGAAGTCTTGCATGGTCCAAGTCCACCTTTTCCCTTTCAATTCTCCTTGGAGACTAAAACAACCAAACTCAAGTATATGGTTAGTCTCAAAGGGTCAAGTTGTAGCACAGCTCCCCCTAAATATGTGCATCACTTGCAAAAAGGACTTGTGAGGTCCAGGGAGTGTTTGCACAACTTGAGCACCACAAAAAGCAACAAAATGCAGAATGAACATGATCAAAGGCATAAACACATATATGCTACAATTCAATCCAAGTTCCGCGAATCTAAGATATTGAGCTCACTACGCAGCCTGCAAAAGGTCTTCTCATCTAGAGGCTTGGTAAAGATATCGGCTAGCTGGTTCTCGGTGCTAACATGAAACACTTCGATATCTCCCTTTTGCTGGTGGTCTCTCAAAAAGTGATGCCGGATGTCAATGTGCTTTGTGCGGCTGTGCTCAACAGGATTTTCCGCTATTCGGATAGCACTCTCATTGTCACATAGGAGTGGGACTTTGCTCAGATTGTAGCCAAAGTCCCGGAGGGTTTGCCTCATCCAAAGCAGTTGCGCGCAACACTGTCCTGCGGCAACGTACTCGGCCTCAGCGGTGGATAGGGCAACAGAGGTTTGTTTCTTAGAGTTCCATGACACCAGGGACCTTCCTAAGAATTGGCATGTCCCCGATGTACTCTTCCTATCGACCTTACATCCAGCATAGTCGGAATCCGAGTACCCAATTAAGTCAAAGTTAGACCCCTTTGGATACCAGATCCTGAAGCAAGGCGTAGCGACTAAATATCTAAGAATTCGCTTCACAGCCACTAAGTGACACTCCTTAGGATCGGATTGAAATCTAGCACACATGCATACGCTAAGCATAATATCCGGTCTACTAGCACATAAATAAAGCAAAGAACCTATCATGGACCGGTATGCTTTTTGATCAACGGACTTACCTCCTTTGTTGAGGTCGGTGTGTCCGTCAGTTCCCATCGGCGTCTTCGCGGGCTTGGCGTCCTTCATCCCAAACCTCTTTAGCAAATCTTGCGTGTACTTCGTTTGGGAGATGAAAGTGCCGTCCTTGAGTTGCTTCACTTGGAACCCAAGGAAGTAGTTCAACTCGCCCATCATCGACATCTCGAATTTCTGCGTCATCACCCTGCTAAACTCTTCACAAGACTTTTGATTAGTAGAACCAAATATTATGTCATCGACATAAATTTGGCATACAAAAAGATTACCATCGCAAGTCTTAGTAAAAAGAGTTGGATCGGCTTTCCCAACCTTGAAAGCATAAGCAATTAAAAAGTCTCTAAGGCATTCATACCATGCTCTTGGGGCTTGCTTAAGTCCATAGAGCGCCTTAGAGAGCTTACACACGTGGTCGGGGTACCGTTCATCCTCAAAGCCAGGGGGTTGCTCCACGTACACCTCCTCCTTGATCGGCCCGTTGAGGAAAGCGCTCTTCACATCCATTTGGTACAACCCGAAGGAATGGTGAGCAGCATATGCTAGCAAGATACGAATTGATTCTAGCCTAGCCACGGGAGCAAAAGTCTCCTCAAAGTCCAAACCTGCGACTTGGGCATAACCTTTTGCCACAAGCCGAGCCTTGTTCCTTGTCACCACCCTGTGCTCGTCCTGTTTGTTGCGGAACACCCACTTGGTTCCCACAACATTTTGCTTGGGGCGAGGCACCAGTGTCCAAACTTCATTGCGCTTGAAATTGTTGAGTTCCTCCTGCATGGCCAACACCTAGTCCGGATCTAGCAAGGCCTCTTCTACCCTGAAAGGCTCAATAGAAGAGACAAAAGAGTAATGCTCACAAAAATTAACTAATCTTGAACGAGTAGTTACTCCCTTGCTAATATCACCCAAAATTTGGTCGACGGGATGATCCCTTTGGATCGTCGCTCGAACTTGGGTTGGAGGTGCCTGAGGTGCTTCTTCCTCTTCAATTTGAACATCCTGTGCTCGTCCTTGATCATGCGCCTCCACTTGAGGTACCTGTTCGTCATCCTGGGTTGGGGGATGCACCATAGTTGAGGAAGACGGTTGATCTTGCTCCAAATGTTACTGAGGCCGTACATCTCCAATCGCCATGGTGTGTATCGCGGCCGTTGGAACGTCTTCTTCATCTACATCATCAAGATCAACAACTTGCTCTCTTGGAGAGCTATTAGTCTCATCAAATACAACGTCGCTAGAGACTTCAACCAAACCCGATGATTTGTTGAAGACCCTATATGCCTTTGTATTTGAATCATAACCTAATAAAAACCCTTCTACGGCTTTGGGAGCAAATTTGGAATTCCTACCCTTCTTTACTAGAATGTAGCATTTACTCCCAAATACACGAAAGTACGATACATTGGGTTTGTTACCAGTCAGCAGCTCATATGAAGTCTTCTTGAGGAGGCGGTGAAGGTAGACCCTGTTGATGGCGTGGCAAGCCGTGTTCACGGCTTCCGACCAAAAGCACTCGGGGGTCTTGAACTCTCCAAGCATAGTCCTCGCCATATCTATGAGTGTCCTGTTCTTCCTCTCTACCACACCATTTTGCTGAGGTGTGTAGGGAGCGGAGAACTCGTGCTTGATCCCCTCCTCCTCAAGAAACTCCTCCACTTGAAGATTCTTGAATTCGGACCCGTTGTCGCTCCTTATCTTCTTCACCTTTAGCTCAAACTCATTTTGAGCTCTCTTGAGGAAGCGCTTGAGGGTCCCTTGGGTTTCAGACTTATCCTGCAAAAAGAACACCCAAGTGAAGCGGGAAAAGTCATCAACAATAACTAGACCATACTTACTTCCTCCTATGCTCAGATAGGCAACGGGTCCGAAGAGGTCCATATGTAGCAGCTCCAGGGGTCTTGATGTTGTCATCACATTCTTGGTGTGATGAGAGCCTCCCACCTGTTTCCCTGCTTGACAAGCTGCACAAGGTCTATCTTTTTCGAAATGTACATTGGTTAGACCTATCACGTGTTCTCCCTTTAGAAGCTTTTGGAGGTTCTTCATCCCCACATGTGCTAAGCGGCGATGCCACAACCAGCCCATGCAAGTCTTAGCCATTAAGCATGCATCTAGACCAGCCTCTTCTTTTGCAAAATCAACTAAGTAAAGTTTGCCGTCTAGTACACCCTTAAAAGCTAGTGAACCATCACATCTTCTAAAGACAGACACATCTACATTTGTAAATAGACAGTTATATCCCATATTGCATAATTGACTAAAAGATAGCAAATTATATCCAAGAGACTCTACTAAAAACACATTAGAGATAGAGTGCTCATTTGAGATTGCAATTTTACCTAACCCTTTTACCTTGCCTTGATTCCCATCACCGAATATTATTGAATCTTGGGAATCTTTATTCTTGACGTAGGAGGTGAACATCTTCTTCTCCCCCGTCATATGGTTTGTGCATCCGCTGTCAATAATCCAGCTTGAACCCCCGGATGCATAAACCTGCAAGGCAAATTTAGGCTTGGGTCTTAGGTACCCAACTCATGTTGGGTCCTGCAAGGTTAGCACAAATATCCTTAGGGACCCAAATGCAAGTTTTGTCTCCCTTGCATCTTGCCCCTAATTTTCTAGCAACTATCTTCTTATCCTTTCTACAAATAGCAAAAGAAGCATTTAAAGCATGATATATTGTAGAAGGTTCATTTACTTTCCTAGGAACATTAACAACATTTCTCCTAGGCATATTATGAACAACATTTCTCCTACCAACATTTCTATCATGCACATAAGAAGAACTAGAAGCAAACATGGCATGAGAATCAAAGGCATTATATGCATTACAATTCCTATAAGCATTTCTAGATTGTCTCCTATCATGGTACATAAAGGCATGGTTCTTTTGCACACTACTAGCCATAGGGGCCTTCCCTTTCTCCTTGGCGGAGATGGGAGCCTTATGGCTTGTCAAGTTCTTGGCTTCCCTCTTGTAGCCAAGTCCATCCTTAATTGAGGGGTGTCTACCAATCGTGTAGGCATCCCTTGCAAATTTTAGCTTGTCAAATTCATTCTTGCTAGTCTTAAGTTGGGCATTAAGACTAGCTAATTCCTCATTTAATTTGGAAATTGAGACTAAATGATCACTACAAGCATCAATGTCAAAATCTTTACACCTATTACAAGTTTCAACAATTTCTACACAAGAATCAGATTTACTAGCTACTTCTAGTTTAGCATTTAAATCATCATTAAAACTTTTTAACTTAGCAATAGTTTCATGACAAGAAGATAATTCACTAGAGAGCATTTCATTCCTCTTAATTTCTAGAGCAAGAGATTTCTGTGCTTCTACAAATTTATCATGCTCTTCATACAACAAATCCTCTTGCTTTTCTAAAAGCATATTCTTATCATTCAAGGCATCAATCAATTCATTAATTTTGTCTACCTTGGTTCTATCTAATCCCTTGAATAAGCATGAGTAATCTATCTCATCGTCATCACTAGACTCATCCTCACTTGAAGAAGCATAAGTACTAGTATTATGAGTGCTTACTTTCTTCTCCCTTGCCATGAGGCAAGTGTGACACTCATTGGGGAAGAGGGATGACTTGTTGAAGGCGGTGGCGGCGAGTCCTTCATTGTCGGAGTCGGACGAGGAGCAGTCCGAATCCCACTCCTTGCCAAGATGAGCCTCGCCCTTTGCCTTCTTATAGTTCTTCTTCTTCTCCCTCTTGTTCCCTTGTTCCTGATCACTATCATTGTCGGGACAGTTAGCAATAAAATGACCAAGCTTACCGCATTTGAAGCATGAGCGCTTCCCCTTGGCTTTGGTCTTGCTTGGCTGTCCCTTGCGACCTTTAAGCGCCGTCTTGAAGCGCTTAATGATGAGGGCCATCTCCTCATCATTAAGTCCGGCCGCCTCAATCTGTGCCACCTTGCTAGGTAGCGCCTCCTTGCTTCTTGTTGCCTTGAGAGCAAGGGGTTGCGGCTCGTTGATCGGACCATTCAAGGCGTCGTCCACGTACCTCGCCTCCTTGATCATCATTCGCTCGCTAACGAATTTTCCGAGGACTTCTTCGGGCGACATTTTGGTGTACCTGGGATTCTCACGAATATTATTCACCAAATGAGGATCAAGAACGGTAAAGGACCTTAGCATCAGTCGGACGACGTCGTGGTCCGTCCATCGCGTGCTTCTGTAGCTCCTTATTTTGTTGATAAGGGTCTTGAGCCGGTTGTATGTTTGAGTTGGCTCCTCGCCCCTTATCATCGCGAACCTTCCAAGCTCGCCCTCCACCAACTCCATTTTGGTGAGCAAGGTGACGTCGTTCCCCTCATGAGAGATCTTGAGGGTGTCCCAGATCTGCTTGGCATTGTCCAAGCCGCTCACCTTGTGATACTCGTCCCTGCACAAAGAGGCTAGCAACACAGTAGTAGCTTGTGCATTCTTATGAATCTGTTCATTAATAAACACAGTGCTATCCGAGCTATCAAATTTCATTCCACTTTCCACAATCTCCCAAATGCTTGGATGGAGAGAAAACAGGTGAGTACGCATTTTGTGGCTCCAAAATCCGTAGTCCTCTCCATCAAAGTGAGGGGGCTTGCCAAGTGGAATGGGGAGCAATTGGGCATTTGAGCTATGCGGAATGCGCGAATAATCGAAAGAAAAGTTTGAGTTAACCGTCTTTCGACTGTCGTAGTCGTCGTTGTCCTTTTGGGAGGAGGAAGATTCGTCGCTGTCGTAGTAGACAATTTCCTTGATGCGCCTTGTCTTCTTCTTCCTCCCGTCTTTTCTTTTGTGGCCCGAGCCTGAGTCGGTGGGCCTGTCATCATTGGGCTCGTTGACGAAGGACTCCTTCTCCTTGTCGTTGATCACTATCCCCTTACCCTTAGGATCCATCTCTTCGGGCGGTTAGTCCCTTTCTTGAAGAGAACGGCTCCGATACCAATTGAGAGCACCTAGAGGGGGGGGGGGTGAATAGGTGATCCTGTAAAACTTCAAAAACTTATAGCCACAAAAACTTGGTTAATTGTTAGCACAATAATTGCCAAGTGGCTAAAGAGGAATCCTCAACAAAACACAATAACCAACAAGGATCAATCACAGAGATGGCACGGTGGTTATCCCGTGGTTCGGCCAAGACCAACGCTTGCCTACTCCACGTTGTGGCGTCCCAACGGACGAGGGTTGCAATCAACCCCTCTCAAGCGGTCCAAAGACCTACTTGAATACCACGGTGTTTTGTTTGCTTTTTCTCAATCCCGTTTGCGAGGAATCTCCACAACTTGGAGTCTCTCGCCCTTACACTTGAAATTCACAAAGAACACGGAGCAAGGGAGGGATTAGCAACGCACACAAGACACAAGAGTCAGAGTGTCAACACGCACACAAATCGCAACAAGAGCTCGCAACACGACTCAATGAGTTCACAACTCCACAAGAGCTCTATATGCTATCACAATGAAACGAATGCACGAAATCTATGTCTTGGTGCTTAGAAATGTTGTAGAAATGCTTGGTGTACTCCTCCATGCGCCTAGGGGTCCCTTTTATAGCCCCAAGGCAGCTAGGAGCCGTTTGAAGCAATCTTGGAAGGCTGATCTTGCCTTCTGTCGACTGGCGCACCGGACAGTCCGGTGCACACCGGACACTGTCCGGTGCCCGATTTCCTTCCTTAAATAGCGAAGCCGACCGTTGGTAGCCTGAGAGCCGTTGGCGCACCGGACATGTCCGGTGCACACCGGACATTCCGGTGCCATCTTATAGCCGTTGGCTCGGTCACGTGGCCCGCGCAGATTGCGCGGCCGACCGTTGGCCCGGCCGACCGTTGGCTCACCGGACAGTCCGGTGAATTATAGCCATACGTCGCCGGTGAATTCCCGAGAGCGGCCAGTTCGCTCGAACCAGCCTGGCGCACCGGACACTGTCCGGTGCACCACAGGACAGTCCGGTGCTCCCAGAATCAGCAGATTCTTGGCTGCTCGAGCCAAGACATTTCCAATTGGATTTTTCCTGTTTCCAGCACTTAGACACAATACATTAGTCCATAAAACAATGTACTAAGTCTGAGAAACATACCTTTATCCTTGATTTGTACTTTGTCCACCTATTTACACTTAGGCACTTGTGTTGGACACTAAATCACCAAAACACTTAGAAATGGCCCAAGGGCACATTTCCCTTTCACCTTCCTGGAATGCTCTCAACGGCTCCTAGCTGCCTTGGGGCTATAAAAGGGACCCCTAGGCGCATGGAGGAGAACACCAAGCATTCTCTAAGCATTCCTAAGCACCAAGACTTCAATTCCGCGCATTCGATTCTTTGCGATAGCAACTAGAGCTCCATTTGAGTAGTATACTCTTCGGGTTGTGTTGAGAGCTCGTGTTGCGACCTGTGTGCGTGTTGTTGCTCTGATTTTGTGTCTTGTGTGCGTTGCTCATCCCAACCTTACTTCCGTGATTCTTTGTGAACATCTTTGTAAGGGCGAGAGGCTCCAAAGTGTGGAGATTCCTCGCAAGCGGGATATAGTAAAGCAAAGCAAAACACCGTGGTATTCAAGTGGGTCTTTGGACCGCTTGAGAGGGGTTGATTGCAACCCTCGTCCGTTGGGACGCCACAACGTGGAGTAGGCAAGTATTGGACTTGGCCGAACCATGGGATAAACCACTATGCCATCTCTGTGTTGATCTCTTTGTGGTTATTGTGTTTTGATAAGACTCCTCTCTAGCCACTTGGCATTATTGTGCTAACTCCTAATCAAGTTTTGTGGCATTAAGCATTCAAGTTTCACAGGATCACCTATTCACCCCCCCTCTAGGTGCTCTCACATATGTCGGTCATGATTAAAGTATGTTGTAATAATATTACATGCTCATAATGGAAGCCGGTAACATCAAAATTAGGCCTTGCAACTGTAGCTCCATTCATTAACTCACTGATGCATTGGATTCTCCAAGTAAATGCAAATTCTGCTATGTTTGCACTTTTGTATTAGCATGATAATGTTTTGGTATTTAAATTTGCATTTTTGAAGTTGGCTGAACACCAAAAACAAGTGTTCTATTTCTCCGAACAAAAAAATTACAAACTTCTTATTTTAGCATAGGACCAAAGAGTGCAGAATAAGGTATGCAAGTGGGCAACCCTACACATCTGATTGATTGGCTGTTCAATTTGCATGCATAGTTTAGGATGCAGCTCAGTCCGCTAGGTGCTAGCATTGGACTCGGACTGATTGTTTTGATTCTGGCATTTTTATTTTACATGTGCAACTTTGCTACACAAACTTTAGCATATATGATTTTAGGCTGGTCTTGGTTTAGTTGAGATAAAAGAAACCATCAGTACTCATTATAGTTTATCGTTGCTTCTTGAGTGGGCTTTTCTTTTAGGCCCCATTTGGATCCTTGGAATTGAAATCTATTCTAATAATCATAGTTTAGGCACTAATTAATTAGGTTAATAATCTGCTCCAATTTTCTGCAGGGGTGAGCCGAAGAACGTGCTATTAGTTATATAGAGCAGAAACATAGCAGGAGAAATCAATTTCTATCTCTCAACCCATGAATTTAAGACAAATTTATGTCTAAACTTTGGAAAATTGTGGAATTTTGTTGAATCTTGTCTTCTCCCATGTGAGCTACATGCCCATTCATAAAGTAGTCTAAACCATAAAGTAGATTCCAATTCCTCCAAAGCGAAAGGATTGAAATACGCCCTATTGATAAAATTCTATTGAATCTTGTCTTCTCCCATGTGAGCTACATGCCTGTTCATACCCAGTACGAATCTGAACATGTACAATGGTTAGCTACTTACTATGCCTAGTTGATCTCTCATTCTCATTGATGGATGCTTTTTTTATTTTAATTGTTCTTGCAATACAATAAGCCTTGGATGCAACAACTATTGTTAGTCCTATCTTTTGCTATCAAGATGGACTCAGTATCGATTTTGAAATGTCATGTAACAGTTGGGACTCATGACTCATCCATTGATGTGTTGCACTAAAAAAGATGGGGATGGCGTTCATCAGCCCAGAGATTAAGATGACGCAAGCTTGGCACAAATGATGGGTCATGAACCAGGAGATAATTTCCAAGGTTTGCTCTCCTCGTGATTTTATAGTGTGTGAGATATGCTTATACAATATCATGCTAACTAATGGAATGTTCATTTAAATATTAGACTTGATAAAGGAGTATGGCGTGTACTGAAGGGTTCATTCAACTACACGACTTGTGATGAAGCTGGTATACCTCGAGAATGGTAACTTCTGGCCAGCATGGCATAAGTCTGTAAGCATCCTCATCCTTTTGTGGTTAATTTTTATATTATTTCATGTACGACAAAAAGTTCAAACAAACAACAGCACAAAAACTTTCAGATGTGAGAGACTATCATAGTTTTTATGATAATGTCTTGCTATGGAGCTAAACTGGCAATATGTTCTTGACAGGTCCATGATAGATTAGCTTGTATTGTTGAGATGGAGAAAGAGAATGCAAGTTTGGGTAGGCGCTCTACTAATTATTACCATATTTAAACCAGTCTTCTTAACCCTGAAAACTATAAAATATCTCATTAGCCATACCTGCCATTGCCCGTTCATATAATCATATCCTTTTCAGTTACATGTGTTAACTTTCCACTTTGAGATAGAGAGCATGATTGTCTACTATATTTTGTTGCCTCAATCAAATAGATAAGAAGCTTTGTGCATATGGTAGACTAATAGCGCCCATTACTTGTTTCTTTCTTAGATAATTCTTATGAACATCGGATTATTTCAACTAGCTTCTGTGCACTATCTGTCCCGCATTTTCCCCTTGTCTTGCTTTTCTGAACTTACGTGTCTGCTCTGTCTTTTTATTATCACAAGACCGAAAGAGCCTGGAAACTATATATTGTATATTGTAAGATAGAATAAATATCGGGACAATTTTTTTGATGATCTAACTTTTAATAACATTGCATATGGGAAAACAGATTTTTCTATTGCAACAGCATATAAAGCGTGTAGTATTGTACTGGGTCTAGGCAAGATATGGCAGGGATGTTCAGTTGTCCACAGATGACATACTTGTTACCGTAGCACTACCTTTTTATAGTTTCAGTTTCAGTTTACTCATATAGTTTGCTTATGCTACATAGTTTACACTGGTATTACCTTTTTATATTACCCCCTCCGTTCTTTTTTATTTGTCACATTTTAGTTCAAAAATGAACTAGCGGACGACAAATATTCGACAACTATTTGTTTTGTGGCTTGAGTTATTCACACTGTTCCATACTTGGATTGCTGCAAATGGTTTTATAAGAAAGCTAAAATGGTTTGACCCTTTTTCTGTGTGGGCCTGGGATATTTTTGGTTTGTGCCTTCAACTGACCTTGTTAAACGATTGGCTAACTGGAACTTTGTTTAAGTTTTTTTTCCTTCTAATTATCGATATGTTGACTAAGGTTTGGTAAAAAAATGTATTGGATGTGACCAAAGGGCTACAGGCTTCCGAGAAATTCAAACATTTAAACAGAGGCCTTTATTGAAATTTTGCTAGATTTTGGGGGCCCAAACAACATTTACCACACGTGAAAAGCTTACTTGAGCCCCAATTGATGTACATAAATCAAATTCAAGATGATTAACATCTTAAATACCCACTTAAATTCGAGATTCTAAATAGGTCTTTTAGTTCAGTATGTCTGGGTCCTTAGGAAACATCCTTTACTAAGATCCTTTTACTGTTAGTCTTATAATTTTTGTTCGTCATCGATATAACAATTCAAGGTTATTTATGTCTTTCTATTCTTGCTCTGCTCTCTTCTATCATCAAATGGAATGTGTTATTAATGCTAATGACAAACATAGATTTTTAGTATCAGCATGAACCTGGCCTACCTCATCTCCGGCTTCACCTCACTGTCTCTCTGTTTTGTTCTTGTGGTTTGCTTATTTTCAGGCCTTCCGTTCATTTTATTCAACAACGACAACATGCTTATCGGCTCACTCCCCTATAGTAAAATATAACAGATAAATATTAGAATAGAATTCAATTGATTTGTGCCTAAGAGTCGAGTTGTATTAAATCAAGAACATTTTACATGAAGTAAGAGAACATTTTGTCTAATATTTTGTTTGTCGTCGCAACACATGGGCACCTAATATAGAATAATTATGCTCTTATTTGTTATTCTTTTTAATAGAAGAGACAGCTGCATTGACAACAATAGATCAAATTCTGCAGGCAAAACCTGAATAAAATTGCTATGCTATTAAAGGAATACAGATGGTGTCCAGAGCTCTTCTTTTATGCTGGTGAAACCATCTTTGTCTTAGCAACAGTACGAAGATTGGATGATATTAGCTCTCAGTATCAGCTTGTATCTATATACCCCTGTGTTGTTGTGTGCGCTTAAGGGTCCATTTACTTATGCTTCATTTTCTATTAGTGATTGTTGAATGCATGCTATGTGGATTTGTGCTATGTTGACTAAATCATGTTCTGGACCTCATGCATGTTTTCTTCATTTCTGTAATTTATTTGGCGGTTGATCCATGTTATGCACAGTTTTGGACTTGTTCGCTCACCAAACAAGTTCTCCTCTATTTCTCAATGTTTTATACTAATTTTTAACTTCCGTAGCAACGCACGGGTATATACCTAGTCCACATAGATGATTAAAACAAACATACCTTTGTTGTAACATAACGCTAGATGCTGAGGCCATTCCCCTTCCTTTTACATGGGATACATGCGACACACACTATCTCTCAAAAAAGACCAATATATCCTTGTGTGGTAGACAATTTTATCTTTTTTCCAAGATTCATGACTGTTACTATAGACCTAGTTATAAGTTATGTCTAGACATATATAAAAGTTATGAATTGAAAACTACAAAAACATTCAATAATTTAGAACAGAGTCACAACGGTAAAACAACAAATTTCTAACGGCCAAAACTATCGGAAATATGGTCAAAGCCGTTAAAAATAGATTATTTCCGATGGCTTTTGTCTTATTTCCAGCAGATGGCATCTGTGGTTAGGGCTAGATATCGAGCCAGCTCGGCTCGACCAAGCTCGAGCTGACTCGTTAAGTTAATGAGCTGGCTTGGCTCGACTTGTTAAGCAACCGAGCTAGAGAATCACCTCGGCTCGGCTCGTTTTCAAGCTCGAGCTGGTTCGTTTAGCTCGTGAGCCACAAAAATTATACATGTATATGTACAACAATTTAATCAATTGCTAGTTAATTTCATACTAATTTAACACTAGAAAAGAGTAATAATACTCATAATTTCATATATCACACCAATTAAAACCCTAAATTAACATAGTTTATCACTTATTAGTCCATCCAATACAAGTGTAGGCTTTGTTTTGGTGATAAATGCTAGCTCATTCGAGCTAACAAGATAGCTCGAGCTTATGTCGAGCTAGCTCGCTAACGAACCAAGCTGAGATGCTAGCTCAGCTTGTGACAAAATTGAAACGAGCCAAATCGAGCTAAGCCGAACTGACCACGAGTCGAGCGAGCTCACAAGCCACGAGTATTTTGTCCAGCCCTATCCACGGTTGTAACTCGTCAGAAATAAAACTACTTTCAACGATCGCCGTCGGAAATTAATTATGTCCGATGGCCTCAAGAGGTCGTCGTCTATTAAACCGCTAAAGGTGGTAACAACACTGAGAAGGCCCCATAGGCTTATATTCGACGACATGCATGTTAACCATCGAACATAAGGCGTCTAATGTCTAATGGCCACCATACCAACCGTTGGACATAAGACGGGTGTTATGTTCGACAACTATAGGTGATCGTCGGACCTTTTGTATTTATGTTCGATGGCTCATAATAGGCCATCGGAAATAACAAATTTCAGGAGGGACAAAACCTCCTAGATTTTTTGTTAATTTCCCCACATTTACAAAATAACATATTTCATCATATTTTCACATAAACATTCTCAACTAGAGATGTCAATGGAGACCCGATAACAGCTAACCCATGGGGAATTCCGCTATTAGGGTTAGGGTATGAGACAGAAATTCTTCCCAAGGGTATAAATATGGGACAAAATCCTCACCCATTGGGTAAGCGGGTGTTGGGGCGAAGGCGAAGACGCCACCCTTCGCTCCAGTAATGAGAATGTTAAGGCGAAGATGAGGATGCTACCCTTCGCTCTATGTCTTCGTCACCTCGCCACCCTTCGCTCCAGGTCTTCGTCACCTCGCTTCATCAATGGAAGCAAGACGACCGGCGCGGCCCTCCCTTCAACCTCCACACTGCAAGACGAAGGACCAACGACGAAGTCTCTCCATCCCACGTCCTCACCCGACCTGGAGGCCCACGTGGGATTCGGCCCACTGTAATAGGCCCCACACGGAGAAGCGTGTTACGGGCCCGATTTGTAATAGCTTTTCTGTAATGACGGTCTGTAACCCTCCCTTATGGGAATATTCTAGGGATAGTCCAGGTGCCCAAGGGCATAAACGTCCTTACATCGAGACGTTGGACACTCGGGCATCTATAAATACCTCCGTACAGTGCCCTTGAGAGGCCAGATTAACAGAGCAATCGCCATCTCGAGTTAAACCTTGCTTGCGTTCTTTCCACTCCCCCGTTGGATTAACTTGCTCAGGAGCACAAGTTCCAACATTGGCGCCCACCGTTCGTGCTACGAACAAACCACCCGCGATGGCACCCAAAAGAGCTAGTTCGAAGGTAGCCCCATCCGTCGACGAAGCAGTGAAGGTAGCACTGTTAGCTGAGAAAAAGGGCAAGGCCCCCGCAGACAACACTCACCAAGAAGCCGGCGAAGACGAAGCACTCAGTAAGAGACAACGCAATGATCAACACACTCCCGAGGGCACCCTCCGCACCTGCAGCTCCGGAGGGCAACCACAAGTACCACCCCCAGGCTTCGCTCCACTAGAGGGCGAGGACGCAATGGGGGATGGCGAAGTCATCGGCGTCTCAGCAGAAGAACAGTTACAGCTACGGGCCCTGCGCCTTAAGAACCGCAACCTCCAAAAGCAGAAAGAAATCCTCGAAGCCAAGCGCCAACGTGTCTCCGCGCAAGCCAAAGTGCGTCAAATGATACGAGACGAGGAGCAGAGGGCCCAGGAACTGGAGCAAGAGATTGCGCTCATGCAGAGTGAAGGCAAGCACGATCTGCAGCGTGGCCCACCCCTCCAACAGCGTGCGCCAGCCGAAGACTTATTCCTTCCCCAGCGCGGGCCCTTCATCCCACACGCCGCAGCTTTCCAAGGCATCAACTACCTTGATGAGCGAAGCCCCTGACGCCGCAACTCCAAGTGTCACCATGGCCTGCCAACTTCAGGGCAGGGACCTACCCCAAGTACAATGGCAGCACCGACCCAGCACAATACATCATGAGCTATCAAGTCACCGTCGCATCATCCGGAGGGGACGACGCCACAATGGCCAAGTCCTTCATCATCGCCCTCGAGGGTCCAGCCTTGACCTGGTATACCAGGTTGCGCCCATTGTCCATTGACTCCTGGAGAAGTCTTCGAGACAAGTTTCTGCTCAATTTCTAAGGGTACCGCCCAGACACCGACGCCATGGCTGAATTGTCGCTCTGCAAATAGCAAGAGAAGGAAACCCTGCGGGAATACTACCGCACGTTCCTGACTCTCAAGTCACAACTGCCTTCGGTCGACGACCAAATTGCCATACACTACGCCATCAGTGGCCTCTGGGCTGGTGTCCTATACAGTCACTGCATTAGAGTCCCACCCAAAAATCTCCAAGAGCTCTATCAGTTGTTCGAGAAGTACGCCAGATCCGAAGAGCTCCCCCAGCGCAAGGTCGAGTCTCAGAGAAAGCCCAAGGACCCTTCACAGTCCAGCCGAACCTTGACGAGGCCTTCGTAGTCAGACTCCGGACGGGACAACCACAGTCAGCAGCAGGTGCATAACATAGCCAACCAGCACCCCGTCGGCGAAGCCGCTCGCCGTCAAGACTATCCCCCTCAGGGCCGCGGCAATGGCACGCGTGGCCGGGGCCGGGGCCGGGAACGGGCGCAACAACCACGCAGATTTTACTGCCTGTTTCATGGCAAGGACTGCGCGCATCCAACAAGGGATTGCCCGGAAACAAAGGCCACCAGAGACAGGATGGCTCGGGCACAACCAGCCAACAACCAAAGAGTTGTCGCGCACACATATCAACACCACCACCCACAGCCATACAACCACGGCCACGCCCAGCATCTACCCAATCACGCATATCAGAACTACCAGGAGGTACAAGTCATACCACCCCCGCCCCCGCCTCCGCATCAACTAATCCCACACCACCAAAATCACCCACCAACGCTGAAGCAAGAAGACTTCGCCGATCAGCCGTATCACGGAGTCATCCACATGATCAACGGAGGGTCCAGCACAGACTTCAAGTCGAAGTGGCAGAAGAGGGATCACTACCAAAGCGTCAACCACGTCACCCTCACCGGCTCAGTCGTGCAGACAAGGTGGTCACATGTGCCACTAACCTTTGATGCCAGAGATGTCGATCTGCGCAGCGCACCCCATGTCGACACCATGGTAATAAACTGCAATGTGGCAGGCTAGGACCTGCATAAAGTCCTAGTTGACAATGGCAGCCAGGCAGACATCATCTTCCTGCACGTCCTCGACCGCATGGGCATCAGCCACAGCTTACTCAAGCCGTCGGACAACCCCCTATATGGCTTCGCTGGCAAGGGCACCTTCCCTGTGGGCAAGATAGAGCTACCCCTGTCATTCGGCGTTGCTCCCAATGCGTGAAGCGAATAGGTCACATTTGACATCGTAGACATGGTCTACCCCTACAATGCCATAATGGGTCGGGGCTCTATCAACAAATTCGAAGCGGCTATTCACGACCTGTATCTCTGCATGAAAATCCTGGGCCCGCAAGGTGTAATAACAGTTTACGGGAACCAACAGACTGCGCGCAACATTGAGAGAGACTTCATTCAAGGCCAGCGGAACGTACACTGCCTTACAACTCAGCGCGAAGTCTCCGAGGCGACCCGTCCAACCACCGGCGAAAAAGTCAAGGCATAGCTGCAGAGCAATGACGGTACGAAGACAGTTCCCCTCGACTCGGCAACACCCAAGTAGATGGTTGTAATAAGCGAAGACCTGACTTCGTAGGACAAGGAGAAACTCATCTCCTGCCTTTCCAGAAACAAGGACGTCTTCGCCTGGTCTGCCCTCGACCTGGTCAGAGTCAGTCGAACCGTCATCGAGCACAGCTTGGGCATCAACCCTTCGGTGCGCCCAAAGAAGCAGCGGTTGCGCAAAATGTCTGATGAAAAAACAGAAGCCGCCAAAGCTGAAGTACACTGCCTACTGGAGGCCAATTTCATCGAACTAATTGCTTATCCTACATGGCTCGCCAACATAGTCATGGTGCAAAAGAAAAGCGGCAAGTGGCGGATGTGCATCGATTTCACTAGCCTCAACAAGGCCTGCCCCAAGGACAACTTCCCCCTGCCACGGATCGACAAGATAGTCGATAGTGCAGCCGGATGCGAAGTCATGTCACTCCTTGACTGCTTTTCCGGCTACCACCAGATATATATGGAGGAAGACAAGGCCAGCACCAGTTTTATCACACCCTTCGGCACATACTGCTTCGTCAGAATGTCGGAGGGACTCAAGAATGCTGGCTCAACCTTCTCTCGCCTCACCAAGACGGTGCTCGAGAGCCAAGTGGGCCGCAATATTTTCACGTATGTGGACGACATCGTTGTTGCAAGCAGAAATAAAGAAGACCACCTGGCTGACCTTGCAGAGACATTTGCAAACATGCGGGACGCACGACTTCGCCTCAACCCTGAGAAGTGCGTCTTCGGTGTCTGCCAAGGGAAAATACTGGGCTACTGAAAGTCGCCTAGAGGGGGGGTGAATAGGCGGAATCTGAAAATTATAAACTTAAGCACAACTACAAGCCGGGGTTAGCGTTAGAAATATAAGCGAGTCCAAAAGAGAGGGCGAAAACAAATCAGAAGCAAATTAGAATGGATGACGCGGTGATTTGTTTTACCGAGGTTCGGTTCTTGCAAACCTACTCCCCGTTGAGGTGGTCACTGTAATACCCACTTTGTAAGAAAGATCTAAAAGGGAGAAATTATATTTCTTCATAGATATGTGTGTTATCCCTATTCATCAGTTCATGTGGACACCTCACTTAAACAAATAAATAACTAACAAAGGACACCACTAAATTGTGCATCATGATGGAGTTTTGCTTGTTTGTGCAATTGATAATAAAATAATAATAATAGAAGTACAATAATGAGATGGAGATTTGAATTTAACCCAAAGTTGCACTTTAGGGTTTTAGAAATAATATGTAAAAGAGAAAAGAGAAGGAAGAAATTACTATGTGAATAAAAATAATTATAATATATATTATTCTTGTACAGATTTGAGTTTGTACAATTGACTCAAAGGTGAAGCTCATAACAAGATTCAAATTTGAAATTCAAAGGAGAAGAAAATAGAAAGGAAAAAGAAAAAAAAAGAGATAAACCCCTGTATTGGGCCGCAGAACCAAATTTTGGCCCACCATTTTCCCTTGTCTCCGCGGCCCAAACTTTCTTTCCCTGCGCGCGGCCCATTTATTTTTCCCACGCGCGCGGCTCACTTCTGGCTCTCGCGCGGCTGAAATTGGACACTGGCGCTCTGCCGCCTGGGGCCCACCTGACCCAGTCCCATTTCCACTCCTTAGCCGCAGCGCGCTTTCACGTTCTCGAGACCGACCGATGGGGCCCAGCTGTCATCACTTCCAACTGCCCATCAACAGAGGACGCGAGATCCGTGACCGCAGCTTGCTGACCAATTCTGCCGCCGGGGAAACCGGAACTTCCCCCATCCACCTCGTCTTGGCTGTTGCAACCTCCAACGGCCTGAACGCCTGTGGCGTCTGATAAAAGCCCTCGGACCCCCTCCCCGTGGACGCCGCTACTACCCCGAGGTCTGTATCCACAGCCGAAAGCCTTGGGAGTCAGAGGAACCACTGTTGCCTTCGCCTGCTCGCCTCAACACGCTACTCAAGTCTTCGCCTAGACATCGCGGAAGCTGCGGTGGCATTAATTGGTGCAGAAGGGTATCACGGTGTTGGCGATTGCTCGTCGGACTTCGGTGAAGTCATCACCGCGTGGCCAGAGTTGTCCGCACCGTAGTCAGTGGTGAGTTTGCCCCCACGTTATTCGCGCTACTCTTCTCTGCGTTTAGCATCGATTGGTAGTCGAAATACACGGTAGGGCGTGGGTTGGTGATTTTCCCGGCGTGCCTCCGCCGGCCGCTTGGGTGGCGCCACCGTTTGCTTGGTCGCGCGGAGGAAGACTCATGGTTGACCGCTAGATCTAAAAGCGGTGGTGCAGATTAGAAGTTGCTTACCTGTCCGGCGTGTGCGACTGCTGACCGTCCGATCCAGATCGGTCGTTCGCGGTGTGATCGGGGGCTTTTTAAATCACAGATGTCCATCTGCGATCCAACGGTCGCAATGGAATACCGGTTCAATCGCGTGGGCTAATCCTGGCGGTCCGTTTCGGATCGGACGACTGAAATTAGAGATACCCCTTCGCGGCGCGCGTTTTGCTTAAGAGACCCTAGGTTTACTTGAAATAGAACCCGCCGTCCTTGGGCGCTGTTCACTGTGTCTGGGCTATTTTGCGCCAGAGTCCCTGCCCTTTTACAAATTTGAGGCCCAGTCCAGAACATAATAAAATCAGGGAAAATGATTATTAAATAGATTTTTAATACAAAATAATTGCTAGAACTTTGATAAGTCATAGAAAATACATATGAACTCCAAATTAATCCATTCCAGTTCCTAAAATTTTGTAATTTGATTCTTTATCACTTAGAATCTCTGTTATGTCATGAAAACAGTAAGAAAATTTATTTCACACTTAATCCTATTTTAAACACATAAAACCTTTGAAAATCCATAACTTAAATTCTATAACTCCAAAAATTATGATTCCTGTTCCTAGGATTTTATTTTAATGTGTAGAATATTTCTGTGTATTTTATTTATATGTTTGGTGTAATGTTAATTTCTCTATATGCATTATGCTTGTTTGTATTGTGGCGAGTAGAAGAGCCCGTGACCAAGGACCCTGGTGAGCAGCAGGTTGAAGTAGCTGAGCAGGAGCTCATTGAAGGCAAGTTGTGCCCTTGACCACTTTTTACCTAATAATGTTCTTTAATACCACTTATCCATGCATAGGTTAATTTTGATGGGACCCCATAGGTCACCCTAGATTGTTTATCTCATTACCTTGTTTACCCCTGATTCACTTGGGTAGTTTGCTATTGCTTTACATGATTTTGGGATAATCATTTATTATATCTATGTTCCAATTATTCTTGTTATTCTATTTATATTCATGTCAAGTTCATTAATGTTAATTGGAACATAGAGCTTAACTTGAGTAACACGTGCCACCACAAGGGTTTAATGGGACGCCCTTGGCTGACTAATTAGGAAAGCTAGTGGAAGACTACCTTACCCGAAAGGGGCAAGGGCAGTAGGGGAGTGGTCAGTGTAGGGAGGTCCCTGGTTGATTTTGCTGCGATGGCGGTCAGCCAGGAACCCTGCATTGGAACTTCCTATAAACTGTAGCGGGTTTTCGGAAGCTAGTGGAACTTTGTAAAGGCCTCGTAGTGTTGCCCTGCCGCGCTTCCTAGGTAGAGGTGTATGGGATTCGCGACCCCTTGGCAGATGGGTAACATGACTTGTGGGTAAAGGGTACAACCTCTGCAGAGTGTAAAACTGGTATACTAGCCGTGCTCACGGTCATGAGCAGCTCAGGACTCTCTGATGTTTAAATTATGGAACATAAACTCAATTTTGTCATTTGCATTGCATGGGTTTATTATTAATTTTGTTCTATTACTTTATTTATGGTTTGGTATTTACTTACACTTAGTAACTGCTAATAAAATTTTGACCAACTACTTAAAAGCAATGCTCAGCTTTAACCCCTATCATTGATTAGCCTTACACATCACATGAACTCACACCTTTGTGAGTTTATGTCCACTGGTTCCCCACAACTTGTTGAGCTATGATCATGTGTGAGCTCACCCTTGCTGTCTCACACCCCCCCACAGGAGAAGATCAGGTGGTTCAGGAGGAGCCGCCTAACACTGAGGAGTTCGATCTGATCTAGGTGGCGTTTCTCAGTTGACATTTGCGCCGACGATCCTTAGTTCGTTTTACTTTTATCTTTTATTTTGTAATAAGTCTTCCGCTATGTAATAAATACTCTGATGTTTTATGACATTTATCTCTATACACTCTGTTATTATATATGTTGTCTTCTTGGCGCATGTATGAGATGCACCTATCTTTGTTCCTTAAAGCCGGGTGTGACAGAAGTGGTATCAGAGGAATGTTGACTGTAGGACGAGACTTAGATAGAAATGGACAAACCCTTTCCTACTTACCTTACTCTGTTTCATTCTATACTTATCTCATCTTGATCTTATCTCACCTTCTGCTAATCTACTTTGGTTAATCTTATCTTTTCTACTCTAAGACAAGATGGGTTTCACACCTTGGAATCCTACCACTATGATCTTTTTAAGAGATAGGGAACCTAAGACAAAATTTAAAACTATTTTCTCTATTAAAAATGTTGTTTGATTGTGCTGATGTTAAATGCCTGATTTGCTTCTTTGATTGATTGAATTATTATAGATGGACATCTTAGTATGTACCACCATAAGGTGTTGAATTAGCTTTGGTAGGTAAAATATTAATCTGCTTAGCTAATAAAAATCCCCCAAAGCAACATGATTTGTAATTACCTGCCTTGTTCGCTATTTTCTTACCTTATGTATCTAACTCAGATGGTAAATACCAGGCGGGGTGGTGGAATTGATTTGCCTCCTAATCGACATACTCGGAGGATATATAGACAACCCCAGCCACAACCTGCAGAGATGAATCCTCCTAATCCTCCACCAGGCGGAGTTGACCCACTGGTTGCTGCTCAGATGGCGGTGATGCAGCAAATGGCGGACACTATGGCTGATATGCGTGCCCAGATGCAGCAAGAACGCCAGGAGATGCGTCAGGAAAGAGAAGATATACGACAGGAGTTGCGCCAGGAGCGAGATGAGATACGCCAGGAAAGGAGGGCACAACAACAGCAGCTGCAACAACAAATGCAACAGCAACAACAGCAGCAACAAGTGCCACTGCCTCCACCACCACCACCAGTTCCACCCCGAGACAAGCATAGAGAGTTCATGAGTCATAAGCCACCTACATTTGCAAGCTCACCTGATCCACTGGACGCGGATGATTGGCTGAAGTCCGTTGAGAAGATGCTGAATATTGCACAGTGCACGGACCGGGAGAAGGTTTTATATGCTTCTGGACGTCTGACTAGTCCTGCTGCTGACTGGTGGGATTCTTATACTGCTGCCCATGATGCTGCGGATACTATTACTTGGGCAGAGTTCAGTACACAGTTCCGGAACTACCATATTCCAGCTGGTATGATAAAGATCAAGAAGAAGGAGTTTCTGTCGCTGAAGCAAGGAAGTATGTCAGTCAGCGAGTACCGCGACAAGTTTATTCAGCTATCCAGATATGCCCCTGAAGAAGTTGCTGAAGACGAGAGGAAGCAGGAGCATTTTATTGAAGGACTTAATGGACCACTGCAGTATGCTCTAGTGACACACACATTTCCATCATTTCAGAGGCTGCTTGATAAGGCCCTGGCTATTGAACACAAGCGTGTTCAGCTGGGAGATTTGAAGAGAAAGGCAATATCTCAAGGACAAGGAAGCAGCAGTGTTCGTCCTCGCTACAGTTCACCACAGGGTACACCGACTCGACCAGGAGGACCACGCCTAGTTCAGCAATCACCACTGAGGACTCCACCCCCTCGACAGGCTACCCCTACTGGCACCCCGACAAAGTTTGCAGGACAGAGTCCGGGCACTACGTGTTTCAAGTGTGGGAAGACTGGTCATTACGCAAATGTCTGCCCACAGAGGATTGCTACTACTCCAGTCCAGAACAGGCAGCAAACTCCAAGTTCTGGCAAGGGATATTCTATTGCCAAGGTTAATCAAGTCAGCGTTGATGCTACTCCGGATGGAGGGGACCTCGTAATTGGTATGTTTTATGTTAATGCAATTCCTGCAACCATATTATTTGATTCTGGTGCTACACATTCATTCATGTCTGCTAGATATGCCAACACAAACGAAATACCACTGCTAAATATGAGAAAACCCATGATAGTAATTACACCTAAAGGGCCTGTTGAGGCGAATCAAATGACACGTAGATTGACATTAACCATTATGGGTAGAGAATTTGGAGCTACTGCTATAATATTAGAGTCAAGCAGTATAGATCTGATCCTTGGTATGTCATGGCTAAGAAAGGCAAAGGCCGTTATAGCATGTGGTAGAGGTACCGTAGAACTCACTACCACTAAAGGAGAAAGGTTTCAAGTTAATATTGCAGTAACCTCCTCACCCATGCGTGCAATGTTCTTTATACCTGAGGAGTTTGTTGGTGACAACATCCGGGTGGTTAGAGATTTTCCGGATGTCTTTCCAGAGGAGTTACCAGGGATGCCACCTGATAGAGAAGTTGAGTTTGTTATTGACCTCTTACCTGGAACCGCCCCTATTTCTAAACGGCCATATAGGATGTCCGTAGAGGAGTTGAAGGAACTTAAGAAGCAGTTAACTGAGTTACAAGAGGCTGGGTACATTCGTCCGAGTTCCTCACCTTGGGGAGCACCGGTCTTGTTTGTACAGAAGAAGGATGGATCGCAGCGGATGTGTGTGGATTATAGATCTCTTAATGATGTTACGGTGAAGAACAAGTATCCGTTGCCCCGTATTGAGGATTTATTTGATCAGATGAGAGGTGCAAGAGTATTTTCGAAGATTGATCTCCGATCGGGATACCATCAAATGAGGATTAGACCATCGGATATTCCCAAGACGGCTTTCTCGACTCGATATGGATTATATGAGTTTACTGTTATGTCGTTTGGATTAACCAATGCACCAGCTTATTTTATGAACTTGATGAATAAGGTGTTTATGGAGTATTTGGACAGATTCGTCGTGGTGTTCATCGACGATATTCTCATTTACTCTCAGAGTGATAACGATCATGAGGAACATCTGAGGTTGGTGCTACAGAAGCTACGAGATAACCAGCTATATGCCAAGTTTAGCAAGTGCGAGTTTTGGATTGGCGAGGTGCCATTTCTTGGTCATATTATTTCTAATGGAGGAATTTCAGTGGATCCTGCTAAGGTTAAGGAGATAATGGAGTGGAGAGTACCCACTACAGTGACTGAGATTCGGAGTTTCTTGGGATTAGCAGGCTATTATCGGAGATTTATTGAAGGATTTTCTAAGATTGCTAAGCCTATGACTTCACTTTTGGAGAAAGGAAGAGAGTTTAAGTGGGACGAGAAGTGTCAAGACAGCTTTGATCAATTGAAGAAAAGATTGATGTCGCCACCAGTATTGGTTATGCCAGACCTACAGAAAGGATTTGATATCTATTGCGATGCATGTGGCCAAGGCTTAGGATGTGTGCTCATGCAGGAAGGACATGTGATTGCTTATGCTTCTCGTCAGTTACGGAAACATGAATTGAACTACCCCACTCATGACTTGGAATTGGCAGCCGTTGTGCATGCACTTAAGATTTGGAGACATTACATTATGGGAACCAAGTGCCAAGTGTATACGGATCATAAGAGTCTGAAGTATATATTCACTCAGAAGGATCTCAACCTTAGGCAACGCCGTTGGTTGGAGCTTATTAAGGATTATGATTTGGAGATTCACTATCACCCGGGCAAGGTAAATTTGGTTGTAGATGCCTTGAGTCGCAAAGAGCATGTTCATTCAGCTATTGTTGCCCAGCTACCCGATGAGATTGTTGAGGACTTCAGGAGACTTAACCTGGGGATAGTTGCTCATACTGAGGGAGTTACTATTGATGTGGAACCTACTTTGGAGCAAGAGATCCGCAAAGGACAAATTGGTGATGCTAAAATAAAAGAGATTAAGGATCTGATCACTGAAGGTCGAGTTCCGGAATTCACGGAAGATGAGCATGGCACTATATGGTTCAAGGACAGGATGTGTGTTCCTGATATTAAAAGCCTTCGAGAGACTATTTTAAAGGAGGCCCATGATTCGGATTATTCTATTCATCCTGGTAGTACTAAGATGTACCAGGATTTGAAGCGGAAGTATTGGTGGTATGGATTGAAAAGAGATGTGGCTGCACATGTGGCTATGTGCGATGTATGTCAAAGAGTTAAGGCTGAACACCAGAGGCCAGCTGGATTATTGCATCCACTGAAGATACCCGAGTGGAAATGGGAAGAGATTGGTATGGATTTCATTACTGGATTGCCTCGCACCCAGAAAGGATATGATGCTATATGGGTGATTGTGGATAGATTGACTAAAGTGGCTCACTTTATTCCTGTCAAGACTACTTATAAAGGTTCTCAGCTAGCAGAGTTATATATGGCTCGGATTGTGTGTTTACATGGAGTACCAAAGAAGATCGTGTCTGATCGAGGTTCGCAGTTTACCTCAAGATTTTGGAGAAGCTTTCATGAGAACATGAGCACGAAGTTGAATTTCAGTACAGCTTATCACCCTCAGACCGATGGACAGACCGAAAGGACTAATCAAGTATTGGAAGATATGTTGAGAGCATGTGCCCTTCAGCATGGAGGAAGTTGGGATAAGAGTCTGCCTTATGCTGAGTTCTCGTATAATAATAGTTACCAGGCCAGTCTGAAGATGTCACCTTTTGAAGCTTTGTATGGGAGGAAGTGCCGGACTCCTCTATATTGGGATCAGACTGGAGAGAGACAGTTCTTTGGGCCTGAACTGATTCAAGAAGCAGAAGAACAAGTTCGTATAATTCGAGAGAATTTGAGAGTGGCTCAAACCAGGCAAAAGAGCTACGCTGATAATAGAAGGAGGCCACTGGAATTTGAAGGAGATTATGTGTACCTCAAGGTGTCACCACTTCGTGGAATGAGGAGATTCAAAGTTAAGGGCAAATTGTCCCCTCGCTATATTGGACCATTCCTGATCTTTAGAAGAGTTGGGGAGATGGCATACCAACTCGAGTTACCGGATAGTCTGTCAGATGTGCATAATGTGTTCCACGTATCTCAACTAAAGAAGTGTCTCCGTGTGCCCGAGGAACAATTACCAATGGAAGAGCTCAGTGTTCAAGGTGATTTGACTTACACGGAGTACCCGATCAAGATTTTGGATACATTGACTCGAGTTACAAGAAATAAGGTGATAAAGATGTGCAAAGTCCAATGGAGTCACCACGGTGAAGATGAAGCAACTTGGGAAAGAGAAGAAGAGCTTCGTATAGATTTTCCCCACCTTTTCCCTTGTTCTTCTTAAATCTCGAGGACGAGATTATTTTTAAGGGGGGTAGGATTTGTAATACCCACTTTGTAAGAAAGATCTAAAAGGGAGAAATTATATTTCTTCATAGATATGTGTGTTATCCCTATTCATCAGTTCATGTGGACACCTCACTTAAACAAATAAATAACTAACAAAGGACACCACTAAATTGTGCATCATGATGGAGTTTTGCTTGTTTGTGCAATTGATAATAAAATAATAATAATAGAAGTACAATAATGAGATGGAGATTTGAATTTAACCCAAAGTTGCACTTTAGGGTTTTAGAAATAATATGTAAAAGAGAAAAGAGAAGGAAGAAATTACTATGTGAATAAAAATAATTATAATATATATATTATTCTTGTACAGATTTGAGTTTGTACAATTGACTCAAAGGTGAAGCTCATAACAAGATTCAAATTTGAAATTCAAAGGAGAAGAAAATAGAAAGGAAAAAGAAAAAAAAGAGATAAACCCCTGTATTGGGCCGCAGAACCAAATTTTGGCCCACCATTTTCCCTTGTCTCCGCGGCCCAAACTTTCTTTCCCTGCGCGCGGCCCATTTATTTTTCCCACGCGCGCGGCTCACTTCTGGCTCTCGCGCGGCTGAAATTGGACACTGGCGCTCTGCCGCCTGGGGCCCACCTGACCCAGTCCCATTTCCACTCCTTAGCCGCAGCGCGCTTTCACGTTCTCGAGACCGACCGATGGGGCCCAGCTATCATCACTTCCAACTGCCCGTCAACAGAGGACGCGAGATCCGTGACCGCAGCTTGCTGACCGATTCTGCCGCCGGGGAAACCGGAACTTCCCCCGTCCACCTCGTCTTGGCTGTTGCAACCTCCAACGGCCTGAACGCCTGTGGCGTCTGATAAAAGCCCTCGGACCCCCTCCCCGTGGACGCCGCTACTACCCCGAGGTCTGTATCCACAGCCGAAAGCCTTGGGAGTCAGAGGAACCACTGTTGCCTTCGCCTGCTCGCCTCAACACGCTACTCAAGTCTTCACCTAGACATCGCGGAAGCTGCGGTGGCATTAATTGGTGCAGAAGGGTATCACGGTGTTGGCGATTGCTCGTCGGACTTCGGTGAAGTCATCACCGCGTGGCCAGAGTTGTCCGCGCCGTAGTCAGTGGTGAGTTTGCCCCCACGTTATTCGCGCTACTCTTCTCTGCGTTTAGCATCGATTGGTAGTCAAAATACACGGTAGGGCGTGGGTTGGTGATTTTCCCGGCATGCCTCCGCCGGCCGCTTAGGTGGCGCCACCGTTTGCTTGGTCGCGCGGAGGAAGACTCATGGTTGACCGCTAGATCTAAAAGCGGTGGTGGAGATTAGAAGTTGCTTACCTGTCCGGCGTGTGCGACTGCTGACCGTCCGATCCAGATCGGTCGTTCGCGGTGTGATCGGGGGCTTTTTAAATCACAGATGTCCATCTGCAATCCGACGGTCGCAATGGAATACCGGTTCAATCGCGTGGGCTAATCCTGGCGGTCCGTTTCGGATCGGACGGCTGAAATTAGAGATACCCCTTCGCGGCGCGCGTTTTGCTTAAGAGACCCTAGGTTTACTTGAAATAGAACCCGCCGTCCTTGGGCGCTGTTCACTGTGTCTGGGCTATTTTGCGCCAGAGTCCCTGCCCTTTTACAAATTTGAGGCCCAGTCCAGAACATAATAAAATCAGGGAAAATGATTATTAAATAGATTTTTAATACAAAATAATTGCTAGAACTTTGATAAGTCATAGAAAATACATATGAACTCCAAATTAATCCATTCCAGTTCCTAAAATTTTGTAATTTGATTCTTTATCACTTAGAATCTCTGTTATGTCATGAAAACAGTAAGAAAATTTATTTCACACTTAATCCTATTTTAAACACATAAAACCTTTGAAAATCCATAACTTAAATTCTATAACTCCAAAAATTATGATTCCTGTTCCTAGGATTTTATTTTAATGTGTAGAATATTTCTGTGTATTTTATTTATATGTTTGGTGTAATGTTAATTTCTCTATATGCACTATGCTTGTTTGTATTGTGGCGAGTAGAAGAGCCCGTGACCAAGGACCCTGGTGAGCAGCAGGTTGAAGTAGCTGAGCAGGAGCTCATTGAAGGCAAGTTGTGCCCTTGACCACTTTTTACCTAATAATGTTCTTTAATACCACTTATCCATGCATAGGTTAATTTTGATGGGACCCCATAGGTCACCCTAGATTGTTTATCTCATTACCTTGTTTACCCCTGATTCACTTGGGTAGTTTGCTATTGCTTTACATGGTTTTGGGATAATCATTTATTATATCTATGTTCCAATTATTCTTGTTATTCTATTTATATTCATGTCAAGTTCATTAATGTTAATTGGAACATAGAGCTTAACTTGAGTAACACGTGCCACCACAAGGGTTTAATGGGACGCCCTTGGCTGACTAATTAGGAAAGCTAGTGGAAGACTACCTTACCCGAAAGGGGCAAGGGCAGTAGGGGAGTGGTTAGTGTAGGGAGGTCCCTGGTTGATTTTGCTGCGATGGCGGTCAGCCAGGAACCCTGCATTGGAACTTCCTATAAACTGTAGCGGGTTTTCGGAAGCTAGTGGAACTTTGTAAAGGCCTCGTAGTGTTGCCCTGCCGCGCTTCCTAGGTAGAGGTGTATGGGATTCGCGACCCCTTGGCAGATGGGTAACATGACTTGTGGGTAAAGGGTACAACCTCTGCAGAGTGTAAAACTGGTATACTAGCCGTGCTCACGGTCATGAGCAGCTCAGGACTCTCTGATGTTTAAATTATGGAACTTAAACTCAATTTTGTCATTTGCATTGCATGGGTTTATTATTAATTTTGTTCTATTACTTTATTTATGGTTTGGTATTTACTTACACTTAGTAACTGCTAATAAAATTTTGACCAACTACTTAAAAGCAATGCTCAGCTTTAACCCCTATCATTGATTAGCCTTACACATCACATGAACTCACACCTTTGTGAGTTTATGTCCACTGGTTCCCCACAACTTGTTGAGCTATGATCATGTGTGAGCTCACCCTTGCTGTCTCACACCCCCCCACAGGAGAAGATCAGGTGGTTCGGAGGAGCCGCCTAACACTGAGGAGTTCGATCTGATCTAGGTGGCGTTTCTCAGTTGACATTTGCGCCGACGATCCTTAGTTCGTTTTACTTTTATCTTTTATTTTGTAATAAGTCTTCCGCTATGTAATAAATACTCTGATGTTTTATGACATTTATCTCTATACACTCTGTTATTATATATGTTGTCTTCTTGGCGCATGTATGAGATGCACCTGGCTTTGTTCCTTAAAGCCGGGTGTGACAGTCACAAAGACCGGGTCTCTTTCAACCCTTTCCCTCTCTCAAACGGTCACTTAGACCGAGTGAGCCTTTCTCTTCAATCAAATGGGACACTAAGTCCACTACAAGGACCACCACAACTTGGTGTCTCTTGTTTTGATTACAAGTGAGTTGAGCACAAGAAAGAAGGAAGAAGAAAAGCAATCCAAGCGCAAGAGCTCAAATGAACACAAATGTCTCTTTCTCTAGTCACTTATTTGGTTGGAGTGATTCCGGACTTGGGAGAGGATTTGATCTCTTTGTTTGTGTCTTGTATTGAATGCTATAGCTCTTGTATGAGGTGTGAAGGCTGAAAACTTGGATTTATTGAAGTGTGGTGGTTGGGGGGTATTTATAGCCCCAACCAACAAAAGAACCGTTGGTGAGGGCTTCTGTCGAATGGCCCACCGGACAGTCCGGTGCGCCAGCCACGTCACCAAGCCGTTGGGTTCCGACCATTGGAGCTCTAACAATTGGGGCCATCGGACAGTCCGGTGGTGCACCGGACAGGTCCTGTAGACTGTCCGGTGCGTCTTCTGGCGCCTGCTCTGACTTCTGTGTGCGCAGGTGCGCACTGTAGCGCATTTAATGCCTTCGCGGACAACTGTTGGCGCGAAGTAGCCGTTGCTCCGCTGGCACACCGGACAGTCCGGTGTGCACCGGATAGTTCGGTGAATTTTAGCGGAGCGGCCTCCCAAATTCCCGAAGCTGGCAAGTTCAGCGTCGAACTCCCTGGTGCACCGGACACTGTCCGGTGGCACACCGGACAGTCCGGTGCGCCAGACCAGGGCTGCCTTCGGTATAATTTGCTCCTTAGTTTTGAACCCTTTCTTTTGACTTGTATTGGTTTGTTGTGAACCTTTGACACCTGTAGAACTCATAATCTAGAGCAAACTAGTTAGTTCAATAATTTGTGTTGGGCAATTCAACCACCAAAACTCATTTGGAAAAGGTTTGACCCTATTTCCCTTTCAATCTCCCCCTTTTTGGTGATTGATGGCAACACAAACCAAAGCAAATATAAAAGTGCTGAATTGAACTAGTTTGCATAATGTAAGTGCAAAGGTTGCTTGGAATTTAAACCAATATACTTGTTTCAATAAATATGCATGGATGGTTTTTCTTCTTATTAAAATTTTGGACCACATTTGCACCACGAGTTCCGTTTTTGCAAATCCTTTGTAAAATTCTTTTCAAAATCATTTTGCAAATAGTAAAAGGTATATGAATAAGATTGAAGAAAGCATTTTCAAGATTTGAAATTTTCTCCCCTGTCTCAAATGCTTTTCCTTTGACTTAACAAGACTCCCCCTAAATTCTCCTCTTAGTGTTCAAGAGGGTTTTGCAAGTTTTTGAAGATACTACTTTCTCCCCCTTTTGAACACAATAAGATATCAATTTGAAAAACTTTATTTTTAAAAAATTGGTGGTGCGGTCCTTTTGCTTTGGGCTCATACTTTCTCCCCCTTTGGCAGGAATCGCCAAAAACGGATACTTGTGAGTGAAATAGAAGCCCTTTATCAAACTTTCTCCCCCTTTGGTAAACAAAAATATGAGTGAAGAGTATCCAAGGTGGAGAACGATGCGGAGTACCGACAAATACAATTGGAGTTGAGTGGAAGCGCCTTCTTTGCCGAATACTCCATTTCCCTTTCAATATCTATGACTAAGCATAAGATGACACTTGAAAACATATTAGTCATAGACATAAAAGAGATATGATCAAAGGTATATAAATGAGCTGTCACACCCGGTTTTTAGAAGGTAAACCGAATGCGAACCATGTACGTGCCAGGATCAGTTATTCACGTACACAGCAGTTACATAACATGGACATCATCACACAGTGCTCAAATAGTATTAAAAGGGAAATAATAGTCGATTACATCATACGTCTGAGACGTCCATATAGTCCTTACAATAAATCAAAGTGCGGAAAAGAAACGTAGATAACCGCGGCCTTCACAGGCAGCCGACTGGGGGTTGCCGCTAACCCACACCTAGAACTCGTCGTAGTCTTGGAACTCCTGGAAGTCTCCTTCCACAGCTTCATCTTCTCCTGAGCAGTGGTTGCAATGCTGACAACCTGGAGGGGGGGGGGGGTTTGGTGTGTAGAGCAAGAGTGAGTACACATCAACATACTCAGCAAGTATCCTGTTTGGCTGTAGTGGACTGGCTTTATGTGGGGGTAAGTCAAGCCGTTGCTTTTAGTTGGTCAGTTTGTTATTTACTAGTAGAAAGCCAGGTTTTAGCATTAACCCAAGTTATTAACCCAAAGTACCCTTTCCAAGCGGAAAGAATACCACTTACCATTACCATAAGCATAATCGTAACCATCCTCATTGCCACCTGTAAACCAAAATGTCTCTGATCAAGTACCACTAATCATTGGAGCTCCCTTGGCCGCTCATAACCGCGAGCACGGCTGATATATCAGTTTTCAAACACTCTGCAGAGGTTGTGCACTTTACCCACAAGCCGTGATTCCCTTTCTGCCCGGAGATCATGACTCTCCATTGATCACTACCAAGGTGACCCAGCAGGGCATCACTACATAGCCTTTACAAAGATTCCCCGGGACTGTAGTCGCCCGTTAGGTTTCCTAAATGTACCGCACTCCTCCCCAAGGGACAAATCAACCTTGGCAGAGCGAGCCGCATACACCGAGCCCCATTGACGGCACGACGGCTAAGCGAACTACACCCCGGTTCCTCTAATTATTCAGCTAAGGGCGTCCCATTCCACCCTCATGGTTGCACTGTTTTCCCGGGCGGTCATCCATAGAACAGGTCCTTACGGAGAGGCACTCGAGAAACCGCTCGAGCCCCCTTGAAGACCACAAGTACAACATCATAGTAAGAGAAGGGAAAACAGCGTATCATATATAATCTCATCATGTTCATTGATTAGAGTTGAGCAATAGCATGAAGCTAAACAATAATAATAATAATCCAACCCAGATAGGTAAACAAGGACATGGATCACAAAAGCTAGTCAATCCTTAGGTATAAATGTGTAATGCGGGAGGTGAATTAAAGAATGATTAGGACAGAGATAGGTCAAGGGACACTTGCCTCCACCAACCAACTGCTGCTCAGGGGCTTCTCCTGCGAGTTCCTCAGGCTTTTCGACCGGATCGTTCTCTATGCGATTGCAAGCATACATACATTCATCCATTCAAATTGGGAAACAAACAGTACATCATACAAGGGAACAAATAAAGTAAATATGCATCAAGTATGACATTCGATATCGCATTCATTATGGTTAGAAAGAAACGGGAAAGGGTCTCGTGGGGGGGGGTTAAAGCTTATGCACTAATGATTAGTTACAATTGGTTCTAACAAAAGAATGTAGTTATATGCACTAATGGAAACCTAGTCATTTTTAGTTGATCAACATTGAACTGGATAAACAATTGATTATATGAATCAACTAGCGTAACAGAATTCTAAACTAAGTTTCCTATTTCAATAACATGAACAATGATTAACCTGCCTAAAATAAAATAAATAACAATGATAACAGAAAGTAAAATAAAATAAAATAAAATAAAAAGGGGGGGGGGGCGGTTGAACCGGCCTGGGGCAGGGGCGGCTGGGCAGGGCGCGCAGGGGCGGCCGAGCCGGCCAGGGGCGGCCGAGCTGGGCGCGCAGGGGCGGCCGAGCTGGGGCGCGCAGGGGGGGGGGCGGCGGCGGCTAGAGGGAATGGGGGAGGGGGAGGGGGAGGGAGAGAGAGAGAGAGGGGTTGGGGGGAAAAAGGAGGGGGCGGCTGGGCCACTTGGGCCTAAAGGGGGCGCACGGGGGGGGGGGGGGCGGCTGGGCCGGCCGGGGCGGCCCACGACGCGGGAGAGAGAAAAAGGAGGAGGGAGAGAAAGAAAAAGAAAAAAGAAAGAAAAGGTTTTTCTCCTTTTCGAAATCCGATCTCCCTAGATGAATGCACTTACATTTCTAAGCAATCAAAGAACGCATAGTTCGGCATGGTGCATCAAACAACATAAAGTAATTTAGGGTTTTTCTTTACACGGGAATTCCAAACCGAACTCCGCTAAAACTTTGGAAAAGGTCAAGGTTTAGCGAGAGAACGAGAAAAGAAAAGAGTAACGCCTGAATTTGGTGAGAGAAAAGAATAAAAAATTCTACCCCCAAATTCAGGGCGTTACAAACCTATCCCCCTTAAAAGAATCTCGCCCTCGAGATTCAGGGTTGGCTAGCAAAGAGCTTAGGGTATTTAGCCATCAGATCATCTTCACGCTCCCAGGTTGCTTCTTCCTCAGAGTGGTGATTCCATCTGACTTTGCACATTCTGGTGGTCTTCCTTCGGGTGACTCTGTCTGCAACCTCAAGGATCTGCACTGGCTTCTCAACGTAGGTCAAGTCCTCCTGGACTTCAAGACCTTCCACTGGCAACTGCTCTTCTGGCACACGCAAGCACTTCCTCAACTGAGACACATGAAAGACATCATGCACAGCAGACAAATTCTCTGGCAGACTGAGCTGATAGGCCACTTCTCCACGCTTTGAGAGGATCTGGTACGGACCAATGTAGCGGGGTGCTAGCTTGCCTTTCACTCCGAATCTTCTGACTCCTCTGATCGGTGACACTTTCAGATAGACAAAGTCTCTGACTTCGAAACTCAGCTCTCTTCTTCTTGTGTCTGCATAGCTTCGCTGCCTCGATTGTGCTATCTTCAGATTCTCTCGGACCATCTTGATGTTCTCTTCGGCTTCAAGCAGAATGTCTGGCCCAAACACCTGCTTTTCTCCAGGCTGATCCCATTGCAACGGAGTTCTGCAACTCCTTCCATAGAGCGCCTGAAACGGTGACATCTTCAAACTGGCCTGGTAACTGTTGTTATAGGAAAACTCTGCATAAGGCAATCGCTTGTCCCATCCGGACTGATCTTGCAGCGCACAGGCTCTCAACATGTCTTCAAGAATTTGATTGGTCCTTTCGGTCTGGCCATCTGCCTGCGGGTGATAAGCTGAACTGAAATTCAGATGTGTGCCCAAAGCTTCATGCAACTGCTGCCAGAAATGAGAGGTGAACTGCGTTCCTCTGTCTGACACTATCTTTTTTGGCACACCATGAAGACAAACGATCCGAGACATATACAGTTCTGCCAATACTGCACTGCTGTAGTTGGTCTTGACAGGTATGAAGTGGGCTGACTTGGTCAAACGGTCCACCACTACCCAAATGGAATCGTAGCCGGCCCGAGTGCGAGGCAATCCGACTATGAAATCCATACCAATTTCATCCCATTTCCACTGAGGGACCTGCAACGGTTGTAACAATCCAGCTGGTCTCTGGTGCTCTGCCTTAATTCTTCGACAACTATCGTACATAGCCACATGCTCTGCGATTTCCCTCTTCATTCCGTACCACCAGAATTTCTTCTTCAGATCCTGATACATCTTCTCACTGCCAGGGTGAATCGAATAAGCTATCTCATGAGCTTCCTTAAGAATCAACTCCCGAATGGACTGGACATTGGGAACACATAAGCGGTCTTTGAACCATATCACACCTTCTGCATCTTTACGAAAATCTTTGCCTCTGCCATCTAGAATCAGTCACCGGATCTCACTGATCTTCTCATCATTCTTCTGCGCTTCTTTGATTTCGCGCTCTAAGGTAGGTTCCAACTCGACCGTGACTCCTCGTGAATTGTTCAGAAATCCAAGACTCAACCTATCGAACTCCTTGGCCAACTCATAAGGCATCGGACGAGCGACCATCAGATTGACTTGACTCTTTCTGCTCAAAGCATCTGCCACTACGTTTGCTTTGCCTGGATGGTAATGGATCTCCAACTCATAGTCTTTAATCAACTCTAACCATCTTCGTTGTCTCATATTCAATTCTGACTGAGTGAATATGTACTTCAGACTCTTGTGGTCTGTGTAAATATCGCATTTCTGTCCATACAGATAGTGCCTCCATGTCTTCAGCGCATGAACCACTGCTGCCAACTCTAGGTCATGGATTGGGTAGTTCTTCTCATGAACCTTCAGCTGTCGGGACGAGTAAGCCACAACTCTTCCCTCTTGCATCAACACGCATCCCAAACCTGTGTAACAAGCATCGCAATACACCGAGAAGGGCTTGTGCACATCAGGCAAGACAAGGACTGGCGCTGCTGTCAACTTCTCTTTCAGCGCTTCGAAGGCCTCTTGACATTTCTGGGTCCACTTGAACTCAACCTTGTTGCCTAGCAACGCTGTCATTGGTTTCGCAATCTTCGAAAACCCTTCAATGAATCGCCGATAATATCCGGCCATTCCAATGAAGCTCTTGATTCCTCGAGCATCCGTTGGCGCTTTCCAGTTCAGAATGTCTGCCACTTTCTTCGGATCCACAGTCAATCCTTCTTTGTTGATTATGTGACCCAAGAACAGGACTTCACTGATCCAGAACTCACACTTGCTCAACTTTGCATACAACTGGTGCTCTCGCAATCTCTGCAATACCATCCTCAAATGATCTGCATGTTCTTCTTCGCTTTGAGAATAAACCAGAATGTCATCAATAAATACCACCACAAACTTATCGAGATAATCCATGAATACACTGTTCATCAAGTTCATGAAGAACGCTGGTGCATTGGTCAAACCAAAAGACATCACTGTGAACTCATACAAACCATACTTGGTAATGAATGCCGTTTTCGGAATGTCCGAAGGTCGGATCCTGAGCTGATGATAACCTGACCTCAGATCAATCTTGGAGAACACACTGGCTCCTCTCAACTGGTCGAACAGATCTTCTATTCTGGGCAAAGGGTACTTGTTCTTGATCGTGACTTCATTCAAAGCTCGATAATCGATACACATCCTTTTGGTGCCATCTTTCTTCTCCACAAACAGGACAGGGGCGGCCCAAGGCGAGGTGCTTGGCCGGATGTAACCTTTCTCTGACAGCTCATCAATCTGCTTCTTAAGCTCAACCAACTCTGGTCCGGATATTCTGTAAGCTCTCTTAAAGATAGGGGCGGTTCCAGGAAGAAGCTCTATGGCAAACTCAACTTTCCGCTCTGGTGGCATACCCGGTAAGTCCTTTGGAAACACATCTGGGAATTCAGACACAACCTTGATACTCTCAATTGGGTCTGGTTCACTGCTATCGACAGCCATCTGATAACAACTTCCTTTCTTTGGCTCAGGCGGGACTAACTCGGTCACCGCTTCCTCTCCTAGTGGGGACACCAACTTGATTGTCCTTTTATCACAACTGATAACTGCCTGATACTTATCTAGCCAATTCATCCCTAGGATGACATCTATTCCCTGAGTACCCATTACTATAAGGTTGGCGGGAAACGCTATCCCCCTTATTTCCACGCTTACATTCAAACAGATGCTATCAGCTCGAATTCTACCACCGGCTGAGTCAATTTGAATGGGGGTTGACATGGTAGTAATTGGAAGATTATGTGCTTCTACCCATGATGCAGTAATGAAAGAATGCGTCGCTCCAGTATCAAATAACACTTCTGCAATATGGGAGTCGACTGGGAACATACCTACTATCATGCCTGGAGTCTCCTGAACTGCTTCAGCCTCCAAGTGGTTCAGTCTCCCATGATTATAGCGCGGTTGAGAGCGGTTGCCTGCTCCAGGCTGAGACACATTCTGCTTTGCTGGGGCATTGGGGCCTGACTGCTGCTGGGCTGCCTTCTTCGGACATTGCATCACCTAGTGGCCTTGCTCTCCGTAGTGGAAACATGCTCTGTTTCCAACCTGAGCTGGTGCTGCCTGACTGTTCTGCTGGCTTCCTGGGGCAGGAAGACGAGGTGTCTGCTAATTCTGCCTCTGAAACTGGCCTCCTGACTGATTGCTCTGACGGTTCTGGTACTGGTGCTGAGGATACTGCCTTTGGAACTGCTGATGCTGCTGAGGTGGACGCTGGTTCTGCCTGAACTGCTGAGGTTGATTGCCTGAGAAACGAGGACGACTGCTGCTTCCAGGCTGGGGTCCACTGATCTTGCGCTTACGATCCTCCATCTCCTTATGCTTCCTTTCTGTCATGATTGCTCTGTCAATCAGGTGCTGGAATGTCGGGAAGTTATGATTCATCAGTTGGTAGTGCAGAGGGTCAACCAAGCCTCTCAAGAAACGGTATTGTTGCTTGGCGTCGGTGTTGACATCTTCAGGAGCATAGCGAGACAACTGCAGAAACCTGTCTCGATACTCACTGATAGATGATGACCCTTGCTTAAGGGCTAGGAACTCCTCCTTCTTCACTGTCATCAGACCTGCAGGCACATGGTACTGACGAAAGCTACCTCTGAACTCTTCCCAGGTGATGGCATCGGGGTTGGCATGGGTGGCGAGGTAAGACTCCCACCATGATTGGGCTGCTCCTCTCAACAAACGGGGACCATACAAGACTTTCTCCCTGTCGTCACACTGAGCGGTATGCAACTCCCGCTCCACAGTGCGCAGCCAATCTTCAGCATCCATGGGGTCAGAAGAGTGAGCGAACGTTGGGGAATGACCTCTCATGAATTCAGCACGCTTGTCTCTGGGCATCTGAGGCATCTGAGGCTGGGGTGGAGCCTGCTGCTGCTGCTGCTGCTGAATGGCGGCCAGAGTCTGACCGATGGCCTGAACTGCCTGAGTCTGCATCAGAAACATCTGCTCGATCGACATCGGGGGCGGGGGTGGCAGGTGCTGCTGCTGGGGCACCTCATCCTGCGGAGCGGCTCGCTCCTGCTGAGCACGCCTTCCTCCTCTGCGCCTGTTCTCTTACATCTGCAGAATGCAACCACACATCAGAACTGATCTGGCAAATCCTGCAGCATAAGGAAAGAGTATAGAATTCTCCAACAGCACTGAACAGATGAGCATCTTCACTGATCTCCATCGCAGACCACACAGCTTCTCAGATAAAGAGGAAAGTAGAATAAACGGTTTTCCCAACTATATAACTAACTCCATTAACATAATGGGTAAGCCAAAATGCAGGGGATACCCACACTCTGGTGACAGTCATTACAAAGATCCAAACCAAACATAGTTCATCATGACAAACATAAATGCACAGGATATAGCAAACTACCCTGTCTAACTAAGACTAACTAAAACCAAGACTAACGCTAAGACTGAAGCTTCTATGTATATATATTTCGTATTAATTACAAGATCCAACTCTAACGAGCTATGGTTCTAGATTTATCTTGGTCTTGCAGTCGGGATTGCCATAAGACTGGTGTCCACGCCGAGGTGAGCGGTACGGGTGCTGAGTCCCGACGGGAGCGGGGGAACCATCATCCAAGTGACGACGTTCCGCGCGCTCAGCCCGCAGCAGGGCGATCTCAGCACGAGCCCTACTCAGCTCGTCTAATGCATGGTCCAGCTCCGTGTTTAGCACGGCGGCTAGGTTGACTGTGCTGCTCAACCTAGGATTGTCCTCACCAGCAGGTGAAACAATCACGCCTCCTGTGCTGCCAGATGGACGACGGGGGTAATACTTCAGGTCGAGACCGTCAGCTACCCCACCGAGAACCGAGCAGTAGTGCGAAAGCGCACGCCGTGCAGCATCCTGCATGGCTGCCTCAGCTGAGTCCCGCTCAGAGATAGAATAGTGCTCTGAGCAAGCCTCCGCGCCCTGGAGACTGTTCTCCGGACGGCGCACCAAGCAGGTCGCCTCCCAGCGGTCCGGGTAGACCCCGCGATTATGCTGGTAGACCACACAGCGATACTCGATGGACCAAGTACGCCGGTCAAGTGCCCGACGTAGCAGGGTGTCGAGCGCGTCGTGGAAGTGACACCCGCGAGCAGCGTCGCGAGTGATGGGTCGAGCAACCCATCCTTCCGGCTCATGGTCAGCAGGGAGGTCGGTGTCGTGGCTCGGGCTGTCGTCGCCATCTCCGCCGTCTGGGTCTCCTCCAGCAGCTACTCCAGAGGCTGGGGCGCCCAGTGGTGGTGCAGGGGGCGCCTCCAGGGGAAGCACAGGAGAGCAGCTCCTCACAGACTCTATCTCCTGCTGGAGCGAGAAAGAAGAGCCCTGCTGCTCCTGTCGTCGACGTTCCTGCTCCTCATGCAGGCGGTGGTGCAGTCTCTCCAAGTGGCTGGACTGTCCGGCCACGGTACGGCGAAGCGGACGCTCAGCAAGGCGGGAGGGTAAGAAGGGGATGACGGACTTTCGTGCAGTGTGTCTAAGTCGAGCCATCTACAAAAGACATCGCAAGCAAAAGGGTGAGAACAGAATTAATATGACCAGCAAGTAATGAATCATAAATAAATGAAGGATCAGAATAAAACATAATTTTCAGCAAGGTATAATATATAGTAGAACATAGGTTTGGTCGGTATGACCAACTTTTGAAGGGATATCAAAGTCAAGGCAGTGACAGAGGTCTATAATCCTTAGAACGACCATTCTACTCTAGGTTAGCGGTCCTACAGTCAGCACGGCTTTGATACCACTTATGTCACACCCGGTTTTTAGAAGGTAAACCGAATGCGAACCATGTATGTGCCAGGATCAGTTATTCACGTACACAGCAGTTACATAACATGGACATCATCACACAGTGCTCAAATAGTATTAAAAGGGAAATAATAGTCGATTACATCATACGTCTGAGACATCCATATAGTCCTTACAATAAATCAAAGTGCGGAAAAGAAACGTAGATAACCGCGGCCTTCAGAGGCAGCCGACTGGGGGTTGCCGCTAACCCACACCTAGAACTCGTCGTAGTCTTGGAACTCCTGGAAGTCTCCTTCCACAGCTTCATCTTCTCCTGAGCAGTGGTTGCAATGCTGACAACCTGGAGGGGGGGTTTGGTGTGTAGAGCAAGAGTGAGTACACATCAACATACTCAGCAAGTATCCTGTTTGGCTGTAGTGGACTGGCTTTATGTGGGGGTAAGTCAAGCCGTTGCTTTTAGTTGGTCAGTTTGTTATTTACTAGTAGAAAGCCAGGTTTTAGCATTAACCCAAGTTATTAACCCAAAGTACCCTTTCCAAGCGGAAAGAATACCACTTACCATTACCATAAGCATAATCGTAACCATCCTCATTGCCACCTGTAAACCAAAATGTCTCTGATCAAGTACCACTAATCATTGGAGCTCCCTTGGCCGATCATAACCGCGAGCACGGCTGATATATCAGTTTTCAAACACTCTGCAGAGGTTGTGCACTTTACCCACAAGCCGTGATTCCCTTTCTGCCCGGAGATCATGACTCTCCATTGATCACTACCAAGGTGACCCAGCAGGGCATCACTACGTAGCCTTTACAAAGATTCCCCGGGACTGTAGTCGCCCGTTAGGTTTCCTAAATGTACCGCACTCCTCCCCAAGGGACAAATCAACCTTGGCAGAGCGAGCCGCATACACCGAGCCCCATTGACGGCACGACGGCTAAGCGAACTACACCCCGGTTCCTCTAATTATTCAGCTAAGGGCGTCCCATTCCACCCTCATGGTTGCACTGTTTTCCCGGGCGGTCATCCATAGAACAGGTCCTTACAGAGAGGCACTCGAGAAACCGCTCGAGCCCCCTTGAAGACCACAAGTACAACATCATAGTAAGAGAAGGGAAAACAGCGTATCATATATAATCTCATCATGTTCATTGATTAGAGTTGAGCAATAGCATGAAGCTAAACAATAATAATAATAATCCAACCCAGATAGGTAAACAAGGACATGGATCACAAAAGCTAGTCAATCCTTAGGTATAAATGTGTAATGCGGGAGGTGAATTAAAGAATGATTAGGACACAGATAGGTCAAGGGACACTTGCCTCCACCAACCGACTGCTGCTCAGGGGCTTCTCCTGCGAGTTCCTCGGGCTTTTCGACCGGATCGTTCTCTATGCGATTGCAAGCATACATACATTCATCCATTCAAATTGGGAAACAAACAGTACATCATACAAGGGAACAAATAAAGTAAATATGCATCAAGTATGACATTCGATATCGCATTCATTATGGTTAGAAAGAAACGGGAAAGGGTCTCGTGGGGGGGGGGGGGGGGGGGGTTAAAGCTTATGCACTAATGATTAGTTACAATTGGTTCTAACAAAAGAATTTAGTTATATGCACTAATGGAAACCTAGTCATTTTTAGTTGATCAACATTGAACTGGATAAACAATTGATTATATGAATCAACTAGCGTAACAGAATTCTAAACTAAGTTTCCTATTTCAATAACATGAACAATGATTAACCTGCCTAAAATAAAATAAATAACAATGATAACAGAAAGTAAAATAAAATAAAATAAAATAAAAAAGGGGGGGGGCGGTTGAACCGGCCTGGGGCAGGGGCGGCTGGGCAGGGCGCGCAGGGGCGGCCGAGCCGGCCAGGGGCGGCCGAGATGGGTGCGCAGGGGCGGCCGAGCTGGGGCGCGCAGGGGGGGCGGCGGCTAGAGGGAATGGGGGAGGGGGAGGGAGAGAGAGAGGGGTTGGGGGGAAAAAGGAGGGGGCGGCTGGGCCACTTGGGCCCAAAGGGGGCGCACGGGGGGGGGGGGGGGCGGCTGGGCCGGCCGGGGCGGCCCACGACGCGGGAGAGAGAAAAAGGAGGAGGGAGAGAAAGAAAAAGAAAAAGAAAGAAAAGGTTTTTCTCCTTTTCGAAATCCGATCTCCCTAGATGAATGCACTTACATTTCTAAGCAATCAAAGAACGCATAGTTCGGCATGGTGCATCAAACAACATAAAGTAATTTAGGGTTTTTCTTTACACGGGAATTCCAAACCGAACTCCGCTAAAACTTTGGAAAAGGTCAAGGTTTAGCGAGAGAACGAGAAAAGAAAAGAGTAACGCCTGAATTTGGTGAGAGAAAAGAAGAAAAAATTCTACCCCCAAATTCAGGGCATTACATGAGCTATGTGTGCAAAGAACCAATCAAAATTCCTGGAATCAAGAATGTTTAGCTCATGCCTAAGTTTGGTAAAAGTTTGCTCGTCTAGTGATCCCTCAAAAAGTGATACCGAATGGCTATGTGCTTAGTGCGGCTGTGCTCAACGGTATTTTCCGCCATGCGGATAGCACTCTCATTATCACATAGGAGAGGGACTCTGCTAAATTTGTAGCCATAGTCCCTAAGGGTTTGCCTCATACAAAGCAATTGTGCGCAACAATGGCCTGCGGTAATGTACTCGGCTTCGGTGGTAGAAAGAGCGACCGAATTTTGCTTCTTTGAAGCCCAAGACACCAGAGATCTTCCCAAGAACTGACAAGTCCCTGATGTGCTCTTCCTATCAAGTTTACACCCTGCCCAATCAGCATCAGAATAACTAATTAAATCAAATGTGGATCCCTTGGGGTACCAAAGACCAAACTTAGGAGTAAAAACTAAATATCTCATGATTCGCTTTACGGCCCTAAGGTGAACTTTCTTAGGATCAGCTTGGAATCTTGCACACATGCATATGGAAAGCATAATGTCCGGTCGAGATGCACATAAATAGAGTAAAGAACCTATCATCGACCGGTATACCTTTTGATCTACGGATTTACCTCCCGTGTCGAGGTCGAGATGCCCATTGGTTCCCATGGGTGTCTTGATGGGCCTGGCATCCGTCATTCCAAACTTGGTGAGAATATCTTGAATATACTTTGTTTGGCTAATGAAGGTGCCCTCTTGGAGTTGCTTGACTTGAAATCCTAAGAAATACTTCAACTCCCCCATCATTGACATCTCGAATTTTTGAATCATGATCCTACTAAACTCTTCACAAATAGATTTGTTAGTAGACCCAAATATGATATCGTCAACATAAATTTGGCATACAAACAAATCATTGGCAATAGTTTTCGTGAATAAAGTAGGATCGGCTTTACCGACTTTGAATCCATTAGTGATAAGAAAATCTCTTAGGCATTCATACCATGCTCTTGGGGCTTGCTGGAGCCCATAAAGCGCCTTAGAGAGTTTGTAGACGTGGTTAGGATACTCACTATCTTCAAAGCCGGGAGGTTGCTCAACATAGACCTCTTCCTTGATAGGTCCGTTGAGGAAGGCACTCTTCACGTCCATTTGGTAAAGCTTAAAGCCATGGTAAGTAGCATAGGCTAATAATATTCGAATTGACTAAAGCCTAGCTACGGGTGCATAGGTTTCACTGAAATCCAAACCTTCGACTTGTGAATACCCTTTGGCCACAAGTCGTGCCTTGTTCCTTGGCACCACACCATGCTCATCTTGTTTGTTGCGGAAGACCCACTTGGTTCCTACAACATTTTGGTTAGGACGTGGAACTAAATGCCATACCTCATTCCTATTGAAATTGTTGAGCTCCTCTTGCATCGCCAGCACCCAATCCGAATCTTGAAGTGCTTCCTCTACCCTATGTGGCTCAATAGAGGAAACAAACGAGTAATGTTCACAAAAGTGAGCAACACGAGATCGAGTAGTTACCCCCTTATGAATATCTCCTAGGATGGTGTTCACGGGGTCTTTGATTTTGCTTGGTGGACTCTTGGGTGTGGCGGTCTTTGATTTTGCTCATCTTCCTTGTCTTGATCATCGGCATCTCCCCCTTGATCCTTGTCCTCCTCTTGAGGTGGCTCATCTTTTTGATCTTCTTCTTCATCATCTTGAGCCTCATCCTCATCTTGAGTTGGTGGAGATGCTTGCATCGAGGAAGATGGTTGATCTTGTGCTTGAATGGGCTCTTCAGATTCCTTAGGACACACATCCCCAATGGACATGTTCCTTAGCGCGACGCACGGAGCCTCTTCATCATCTAATTCATCAAGATCAACTTGCTCTACTTGAGAGCCATTAGTCTCATCAAACACAATGTCACAAGAAACTTCAACTAGTCCAGTGGACTTGTTAAAGACTCTATATGCCCTTGTGTTTGAATCATATCCTAGTAAAAAGCCTTCTACATCCTTAGGAGCAAATTTAGATTTTCTACCTATTTTAACAAGAATAAAGCATTTGCTACCAAAGACTCTAAAATATGAAACATTGGGCTTTTTACCGGTGAGGAGTTCGTAAGATGTCTTCTTGAGGATTCGGTGAAGATACAACCGGTTGATGGCGTAGCAAGCGGTGTTGACCGCCTCGGCCCAAAACCGATCCAAAGTCTTGTACTCATCAAGCATGGTCCTCGCCATGTCCAATAGAGTTCTATTCTTCCTCTCCACTACACCATTTTGTTGTGGCGTGTAGGGAGAAGAGAACTCATGCTTGATGCCCTCCCCCTCAAGGAAGCCTTCAATTTGTGAATTCTTGAACTCCGTCCCATTGTCGCTTCTTATTTTCTTGATCCTTAAGCCGAACTCATTTTGAGCCCGTCTCAAGAATCCTTTCAAGGTTTCTTGGGTTTGAGATTTATCCTGTAAAAAGAATACCCAAGTGAAGCGAGAATAATCATCCACAATAACTAGACAGTACTTACTCCCGCCAATGCTTATGTAAGCTATCGGGCCGAATAGGTCCATGTGGAGGAGCTCAAGTGGCCTGTCAGTCGTCATGATGTTCTTGTGTTGATGATGAACACCAACTTGCTTCCCTGCTTGGCATGCGCTACAAATCCTGTCTTTCTCAAAATGAACATTTGTTAGTCCCAAAATGTGCTCTCCTTTTAGAAGCTTGTGAAGATTCTTCATCCCAACATGGGCTAGTCGGCGGTGCCAGAGCCAACCCATGTTAGTCTTAGCAATCAAGCAAGTGTCGAGTTCAGCTCTATTGAAATCAACTAAGTATAGCTGACCCTCCAACACTCCCTTAAAGGCTACTGAATCATCACTTCTTCTAAAGACAGTAACACCTGTATCTGTAAAAAGACAGTTGTAACCCATTTTGCATAATTGAGAAACAGAAAGCAAGTTGTAATCTAATGAATCTACTAGAAAACATTGGAAATGGAGTGGTCAGGTGATATAGCAATTTTACCCAATCCTTTGACCAAACCTTGATTTCCATCCCCGAATGTGATCGCTCTTTGGGGATCTTGGTTTTTCTCATAGGAGGAGAACATTCTTTTCTCCCCAGTCATATGGTTTGTGCACCCGCTGTTGATGATCCAACTTGAGCCCCCGGATGCATAAACCTACAAAACAAATTTAGTTCTTGATTTTAGGTACCCAAACAGTTTTGGGTCCTTTGACATTAGATACAAGAATTTTGGGTACCCAAACACAAGTCTTTGATCCCTTGTGTTTGCCCCCAACATACTTGGCCACTACCTTGCTGGATTTGTTAGTTAGCACATAAGAAGCATCAAAAGTTTTGAATGAAACATTATGATCATTTGATGCTTTAAGAGTTTTCTTCTTAGGCAATTTAGCATGTGTTGATTGCCTATAACTAGATGCCTCACTCTTATACATAAAAGCATGATTAGGACCAGAGTGAGACTTCCTAGAGTGAATTCTCCTAATTTTGTGTTCGGGATAACCGGCACGGTATAAAATGTAACCCTCGTTATCCTGAACCATGGGAGCCTTGCCCTTAACAAAATTAGATAATCTTTTAGGCGAGGCATTAAGCTTGACATTGTCTCCCTGTTGGAAGCCAATGCCATCCTTAATACCAGGGCGTCTCCCACTATAGAGCATGCTTCTAGCAAATTTAAATTTCTCATTTTCTAAGTCATGCTCATTAATTTTAGCAGTTAATGTAGCTATGTGATCATTTTGTTGTTTAATTAAAGCAAGGTGATCTTGAATAGCATCTACATTAACATCTCTACATCTAGTGCAAATAGAAACATGTTCAACGGTACATGTAGAGGGTTTGCAAGTATTTAACTCAACAATCTTAGCATGTAAAAATATCATTCTCATCTCTAAGATTGGAAATAGAAGCATTGCAAACATCTAAATCTTTAGCCTTAGCAATCAATTTTTCATTTTCAATTTTAAGGCTAGAAAGAGAAGCATTCAATTTGTCAATTTTAGCAATTAAATTGGCATTATCATTTCTAAGACTAACAATTGAATCATCACAAACATCAAACTTTTCAACCTTAGCAATTAGTTTTGCATTCTCATTTCTAAGGTTGGAAACAATGTCATGGCAAGTGCTTAGCTCACTAGTTAATTTTTCATTTTTCTCTACCTCCTGAGCATAAGCATTTTTAACTTTAACATGCTTCTTGTTTTCTTTAATTAGGAAATCCTCTTGGCTATCCAAGAGTTCATCCTTATCATGAATAGTGCTAATCAATTCATTTAATTTTTCCTTTTGTTGCATGTTTAAGTTGCAAAAAGAGTAAACAAGTCATCCTCATCATCACTAGAATTAGCCTCATTGCTAGATGTTGCATATTTAGTTGAGGATCTTGATTTTACCTTCTTCTTCTTGCCATCCTTTGCCATGAGGCATTTGTGCCCGACGTTAGGGAAGAGGAGCCCTTTGTTGACGGCGATGTTGGCGGCGTCCTCATCGGAGGAGGAGTCGGTGGAGCTCTTGTCGGAGTCCCACTCCCGGCAAACATGGGCATCGCCGCCCTTCTTCTTGTAATACTTCTTCTTTTCTCTCCTTTTTCCCTTCTTGTCGTCGCCCCTGTCACTATCACTAGATAATGGACATTTAGTAATGAAATGACCAGGCTTACCACACTTGTAGCACACCTTCTTGGAACGGGGCTTGTAATCTTTCCCCTTCCTTTGTTTGAGGATTTGACGTAAGCTCTTGATGATGAGCGTCATCTCCTCATTGTCGAGCTTGGAGGCATCGATGGGGATTCTACTTGGAGTAGAACCTTCTTTCTTCTCCTCTGATGCTTTGAATGCAACAGGTTGTGCTTCGGGTATGAAGGAGGATGCACCTTGCTCGATGATCTTTTTGGAGCCTTTGATCATTAGTTCAAAGCTCACAAATTTACCTATCACTTCCTCGGGAGACATTAGTTTATATCTTGGATCACCACGAATTAATTGAACTTGAGTGGGATTAAGAAATACGAGTGATCTAAGAATAACCTTGACCATTTCATGGTCATCCCACTTGGTACTCCCGAGGTTGCGCACTTGGTTTACCAAGGTTTTTAGCCGGTTGTACATGGCTTGAGGGTCTTCTCCTTGGTTGAGCATGAAGCGACCGAGCTCCCCCTCGATCCTTTCCCTCTTGGTGATCTTGGTCACCTCTTCTCCTTCGTGCGCCATTTTGAGCACGTCCCAAATCTCTTTGGCGCTCTTCAATCCTTGAACCTTGTTATACTCCTCTCGACTTAGAGAGGTGAGGAGTATTGTGGTGGCTTGTGAGTTGAAGTGCCGGATTTGCGCAACTTCGTCCGAATCATAGTCCTCATCCCCTACGGATGGTACCTGTACACCAAACTCAACAATGTTCCAAATACTAGTGTGGAGTGAGGTTAGGTGATGCCTCATTTTATCACTCCACATGTTATAATCTTCACCGTCAAAAACTGGTGGTTTGCCTAATGGAACGGAAAGTAATGGAGTATGTTTAGAAATGCGAGGGTAGTGTAGGGGAATCTTACTAAACTTCTTGCGCTCATGGCGCTTAGAAGTTACGGACGACGCGTCAGAACCGGAGGTGGATGGCGATGAAGAGTCGGTCTCGTAGTAGACCACCTTCCTCATCTTCTTTTTCTTTTCGCCACTCCGATGCGACTTGTGTGAAGGGGATTCCTTCTCCTTCCCCTTATTGCGGGACTCTCCCGATGGAGCCTTCTCGTGGCTTGTAACGGGCTTATCGCCGGTCACCATCTCCTTCTTGGCGTGATCTCCCGACATCACTTCGAGCGGTTAGGCTCTAATGAAGCACCAAGCTCCGATACCAATTGAAAGTCGCCTAGAGGGGGGTGAATAGGTGGAATCTGAAAATTATAAACTTAAGCACAACTACAAGCCGGGGTTAGCGTTAGAAATATAAGCGAGTCCAAAAGAGAGGGCAAAAACAAATTAGAAGCAAATAAGAATGGATGACACGGTGATTTGGTTTACCGAGGTTCGGTTCTTGCAAACCTACTCCCCGTTGAGGTGGTCACAAAGACCGGGTCTCTTTCAACCCATTCCCTCTCTCAAACGGTCACTTAGACCGAGTGAGCCTTTCTCTTCAATCAAATGGGACACTAAGTCCACTACAAGGACCACCACAACTTGGTGTCTCTTGTTTTGATTACAAGTGAGTTGAGCACAAGAAAGAAGGAAGAAGAAAAGCAATCCAAGCGCAAGAGCTCAAATGAAGACAAATGTCTCTTTCTCTAGTCACTTATTTGGTTGGAGTGATTCCGGACTTGGGAGAGGATTTGATCTCTTTGTTTGTGTCTTGTATTGAATGCTATAGCTCTTGTATGAGGTGTGAAGGCTGAAAACTTGGATTCATTGAAGTGTGGTGGTTGGGGGGTATTTATAGCCCCAACCACCAAAAGAACCGTTGGTGAGGGCTTCTGTCGAATGGCGCACCGGACAGTCCGGTGCGCCAGCCACGTCACCAAGCCATTGGGTTCCGACCGTTGGAGCTCTGACAATTGGAGCCATCGGACAGTCCGGTGGTGCACCGGACAGGTCCTGTAGACTGTCCGGTGCGTCTTCTGGCGTCTGCTCTGACTTCTGCGCGCGCAGGTGCGCACTGTAGCGTATTTAATGCCTTTGCAGACGACCATTGGCACGAAGTAGCTGTTGCTCCGCTGGCACACCGGACAGTCCGGTGTGCACCGGACAGTTTGGTGAATTTTAGCGGAGCGGCCTCCCAAATTCCCGGAGCTGGCAAGTTCAGCGTTGAACTCCCTGGTGCACCGGACAGTCTGGTGCACCAGACCAGGGCTGCCTTTGGTATAATTTGCTCCTTAGTTTTGAACCCTTTCTTTTGACTTGTATTGGTTTGTTGTGAACCTTTGGCACCTGTAGAACTCATAATCTAGAGCAAACTAGTTAGTTCAATAATTTGTGTTGGGCAATTCAACCACCAAAACTCATTTGGAAAAGGTTTGCCCCTATTTCCCTTTCAGCTACTTGGTGTCGCACCACGGGATCGAAGCAAACCCGACCAAGATTCAAGCAATCATCAACATGCAACCTCCGCAGTCAGCCAGGGACGTCCAACGTCTGACAGGCAGACTGGCCGCCCTCAACAGATTCATTTTCAAGTCCGTAGAGCGAAGTCTACCTTTCCTCAAGACACTGCACGGTGCAAAGGACTTCGCATGGGGACCAGAATAAGCGGCAGCCTTCGCATCACTCAAGCAGCACCTGTCAGAATTAGCAATTCTTACCAGCCCTGACTCCTCACTGCATCTGCTGCTCTACGTCGCAGCCTCGCCACATGTAGTCAGCGCAGCGTTGGTCCAAGAGCAAGTTAGAGAGGGCACGACCCGGCAGTGCCCAGTCTACTATGTTTCCGAAGTCCTCACGACTACCAAATGCAACATGACGGAATTAGAAAAAATTTCCTACGCAGTCATCATGGCATCGCGCAAGTTGCGCCATTATTTCGAGGCATTCAAGGTGCAGGTCACCTCGGACAACGGACTGGGCAAACTATTCAGAAACCCGGAGGCGTCCGTCCGAATCGCCAAATGGGCAGCCGAACTCTCTGGATACCATATCACTTTCGAGCCCAGGACAACAATCAAGTCGCAAGTCCTCGCAGACTTCTTCGTCGATTGGACAAGGCCGGCACAGCAACAAGAACCCTTAGAGAAGGTGTGGACCATCCATTGTGACGGTGCATGGTGCCATGCGGGGGCAGGCGTGGCTGCAATCATCGTCTCACCCACAGGCATCAAGCACAGATACGCAGCATGCCTTAGCTTCCCTCTGGAGTCCGACAGGTGCACCAACAACATAGCAGAGTACGAAGCCATCATCCTGGGCCTTCGCAAGCTGAGAGCACTCGGCGTCACCACCTGTATAGTCAAGACAGACTCCAAAGTCATTGCCGGCCAAGTCGAAAATGAGTATTCAGCAAAAGACCCCACACTCATGTAGTATCTTACGGCTATTCGCAGTCTTGAAAGACAATTCAAGGGTTTCACCTTGCAGCATGTGGATCGCGCCAGGAATGAAGAGGCTGACGCATTGGCCAAAGCAGCGGCCAGAGGCGAAGCCTTGCCCTCCGACGTGTTCTATCATGCCATTGGCACACTAGCCATCCGTAATCTAGAAGGTCTACAAGTAACCAACGACGCCGAGGGCCACCGCATCGTCAACCTCATCATGACCGAAGATTGGTGGGCCCCAACACTACACGACGGTTGATCTTTAGCGACCCTTAATATGTACCAACTGTTGGTTGCTAAAGGTTAGGGATCGACGGTCAGTCGCTAAAACCTTTTGTAGCAACGGTCGGTTGGTCGCTAAAAGTCTAAAAATTTAACAACTTATGGTTGGTCGCTATAGATGTCTTTGGGGACTAGCGGTGGGTCGCTATAGAGCAAGGATCACTATCAAATCTTATAGCCTGAACGTACCTGTAGATGTTAGTGACTAAAAAATAATTAAAACAATTAAACATTGATCGCTAAATTGTAGTAAAGAAAAAAAATTGTAGAAAAGAAAAAAAGAATTATGGTAAAGAAAACGAATTGTAAAAAAAGGATTTTTAAGGTTTTGAACCTTGAATCTGTTTGACTCAATTTTTAAGGTTAATCATTTTGTATATAATTATTTGCAAAAATCTCACTTTTATTATTTTATTGTGACACACGTTTGATTTAAGTGGAATCTTTTCGAAAATTATGTATTTTATTTATAAAGTACTCCCTCCGTTCCTTAATATATGTCGTCCGTTAATACAAATTTGAACTATTAGGCGACAAATAAAGAGAAACGGAGGAAGTATTATTTTTGAGATTTTTATAATTTTTAGAGAGTATATATATATATATATATTTGTTACAGTAAAAAGGAAATTCGAAAAAAAAACACACAAACCCTAACCTAATTGGCCCACTAGGGGCTCAACACCTAACCCTAGCGCGCGCGCCCTGGCTCCTCCCTGTGGCCGCCGCCTCCTACTTCCTCTCCCTCAGCCGCCACCCACTCTCTCCTCTTCCCTCTCTCTGCACGCGCCCAACGCGCCACCTGCACCCCAAGCACGACGCCAGGAGCAGCCGAAGCCCCGACCGTGCCGCGCCCGTGGAGCCGCCTCGGCGCCCCTGCCACGTCCCCGACAGCGCCAGCGCTCCCTCCCTGCTCACCGGCCAGCAGGTAGAGATGGGTTGATCTCGTCGTTGAGCTCTGTTTGTTCGTGGAACTGGGCGTCTCCGGGAATCAGGGCGTTGCGCAGTGATAATTCCGTCGCATTTGTTTTCTTCAAGGTAATGCAAATCAGTCGGCGAGCACGTAGATATTTTGGGCAAAGTTCTGCACTAGTAGCTTCTCCACTTCACAGAAGTTTTCTAATAGCATGTCTGCATATGTGGCGTTCCCGTCCACTAATTATCTAACCAAGATACTGATTTGGGGGAAAACGATATGTAGCCTTGTGGCATTTTTACGACTTTTTCAATTTGATGACTGGGCCACCACCCCATCCATTTGGTACTCTAATTAAGAGACTAGTTCAGGGAAAACGACAGGTAGCTTTGTGGCTCTTGACAGTTGACACCTTTTCCCATTTGATGAGTGAGACACACATGAGGCACTAGCAATAAATATATGTACGTTCTTTGGCGCACTGGGATTATAGATGTAGTATCTGTTAGCTGAATTCGTTCTGAATGAGACACAAATAGTGGGGAAAATCTTGTCATACCTGATAGGATGGAGGATCCTAGGGCGACCGCAGAGGCTGTAGGGGCATGTGACCGGTGGCCAGGGCTTGAACCTCCGGCAGCGGATGGTCGCCGTGAGGATGCGTGTGAGCGAGAGAGGATGGCGCATGGGAGAAGCCCAACAACAATTTTGTTGCTTTGCTTGATCTTCTTAACAATTGTTTAGGGATATTTATCCCTTCCTAATACACACCGATACACCAACCTAAGATCTCATCACCTATTTTTATGGGAGCTAATTGGGAAATAAACCAATCAAAGGATAATTGCGCAACGGATGTGTCACACCCGGTTCCAGGGGGTAGAACCGAGCGCATACCATATGTGTGCCAGGATCCATTTCCACACATATGTTGACGTCACAAGTGTAATATATCAAAAGACAATGCAATAAAGGCGTAAAGAGAGTATAAAACTTTATTACATCATCTGAAACATTGTGTCTTAACCAGTATCATATCAAAGTAAAGCGGAAATAAACAACTGGGCAATCTTCCACAGGAAGTTGACCGGCGCATCGTTAGACTTAGAATTCCTCGTCGATAAATTCTCCATCAAAGTCTCCAGCATCACCCTCTGATCAAAATATTAGCAAGGGTGAGCTCACTTATGGTCGGGGCTCAGCAAGTGGGGGAAAAATTAATGCAGGTATAACAAGGTGAGGCTAAGGTTGAGCAGTAAGCATTTTAGTTGGTCAACATTTTATTATCAACACCTGTCTTACTAATAAGAGTGAATCCCAAATATCCCATTTAAACAAAGGAATATGAATATATCAAAAACACTTAAGTGAAACCACTTAAGCAAATTATTGGCAGATCATCGGATCTCAATTTAATTCCATCTTCAAGTTCAATTATCATGTGAGGAGTCCAGGTCGCTCATAACCGGGAGCACGGCTGATATATCAGTTTTACACTCTGCAGAGGTGGTACAACTTTACCCACAAGCCATGTATCCCATCTAGCCCGGGTTGATCAGACCCTTAGACACTGCCGAGGTGAATGGCTAGGGATCCATTATGAGGTTTTCACAAAATACACTTAATACGAAGCAACCCGCTAAGGTTTCTAAGACGATGGTGGTGGCCCCCTGGGTGAAGTACCTTAGCCAAGAATACGACCCCATGTTAACGTGGGCTGCCAGCACCTACCGCTCCCCCTCTTGCCCATCTTTCAGGTAAGGTTGCTAGGCACTAAGCATATAGAGCTATTTACCAAAGCCAGAGCCATGATAGCACTCGTGGTTGCACTGTTATCCTGGGTGGTCACTCCATGTTCCAATTAATTTGTAATAAAGTTATCTTTAACCATCGGGTTAATGTCATAATTGCAAATTAACATTTTTGGAACATTAAAACCAATTCAAGAGTGACATTAAGAATCATTAAGTTGAGCGGTAGCATGAATCTTGCACAGCTTAATTATTTTCCCAGGTTAAACAAGGAATACAGGTAGTAAATCTAGGAAATCCTTAATTAGGTAAGCCCATCAAATTATGCAATATATCGAAAAGTAAACATTATTATATGCAATGAGTAGGTACAAACAGAATATGCAGAGGGAGAATCCACTTGCCTTGCTCAAAAGCGTCTTGCGGGTCGTCCTCGAACGAGTTCGGATTCTCTACCACACAGTCCGCTTCTAATAGAGTCGCATAGCGCACATACAAAAATAAAACATACACCAATAAATAAACATGCACCATTCATAAACATACACCAATACGTCATTAAGCACACATTAACCTATCGTACTAATCGCGTAAATACTTATTAATTCAATTGTGGCTATTATTGTGAGTCCTAATGGTGAATTTATGGGTGGGTGCAATAAATACGGTTCTAACTAGTATTAATATATTTTAACATCATTAATAACATTGAATGATAATTATCATCTTTTAATACTAATAAATGAATTAATACCTTTTATTATTTCTAACTCAAATTGTTTAGTATGACCAAAAATGAATCTAATAATATTAATATTCTAAAAGTCTACATAAATTGGTAATTGTACTTTTTATAAAACAAGTGAGGATATTCTGACATAAACTAGTATTTTGTTTAATCCAAAAATCTAAGTGCTCAATTTGCGAACAAGATTATTTAACTAGTAAAAATCTATTTACCACACTACCGGTGATCTTTTCTCTTTTCTTTCTAAAAAGAAAATGTTAATAAAATAATTAGATAAATCATCTAAAAAATCCCATATTATTCAAATGACATGAGTTCTATACCATTTTCTAATCCATCAAAAGTGCACCTATAATTCTCCAAATAGTTTCTAGAATTTATCGTGACCAAAATTGACTATAATTTCTTATCTAGTATTTTTATCACCAACGTGTGACTATTAAATCTACGCCATATTTTTCTAAACCAGAATCAACGCGTCGATTACATGGAATAACACGGTGCACTACTAATCGTATATTTTTAACAAATTCCGTAGCGCACACAAATACATAAATTGGAATCACATGTGTTCATATTACAACAAACGAACTATACAACACATGAATCGAATCGAAAGCACTTTATAAAATACATAAAATAAATTTGGGTCGCCAACAACCTCGGGTTCGTGCGTGTGACGGGGACGGATCGACGGGTTTCGGCCGGACGGAGAGCGGGGCTCGACTACAGACAGCTAGTACGCGGCTCCGGCGAACTCCGGCGACGAACGGCACACTCCGGCGAACTATGGCAATGAACGACGAGCGAGCGAGTGCGAGGAATAGAAGAGAGTTCGGGTAGGGAGGATGGGAGAGAGTTCTGCTGTCCCTTTTATAGAGAGAGGGAAGGGAGAGGGGAAAGGACACCAGGGAGAGCTTCAATGGGGCGCCGGCTGTCTTCAAGTGCCATAGATGCGTCGGTTTCCAAAGAAAAGAAACGAGTGCCTTGAAATCCATAACGCAGGGAGAATAATGGTCGCGATTGAAGCTCCATTACTGCCGTGGGTGAACGAGCGGGGCAGTGCAGGGGTGGCACGGCGCTTGGGCTTCGGCAGGGAGGCATGGCACGGGCGCGACATCGGGCTCGGACGACAGCCGGCCTGCGCAGGGCGGGGCTCGCGCGGCTCGCGCTCTGGTGCGTGCAGGCAACGCGGCACGCTCGGACGCAGGCGCAGGGGCTGGCTCGGCGGAAGCTCGGCCGCGGGCGGGCGTCACGCGGCGGCTAGCGGGCGCTGCTTGCGGGTGGGCGGGTCGGCGTGCGCGCGAGAGCAGAGAGAGGAGGGAGGAGCGGCGAGGGAGAGAGAGAGTGGGAGAGAGAAGTGAGTGAGAGAGAGAGAGAGAGATGGCGGGGGAGAGGGAGTGGAGCGGCGGCGGCTTGAGAAGAAGCCAGGCGCTGCGCGTTAGGGTAGTTGGTAGCTGGGTCCTTAGTGGGCCGATTAGATTAGGTTTAGGTTTTTTTTTCTAATTTCGGGATTCATTTTTAAAGAGCTCTAAAAATCATAAAAAATTACCAAAAATATTTATAAATGGAGTACTTGTTTTTAGACTAATTATTATTATATTATTTAATTATTATTTAATTACTAGTACTTCTTTTTAAAATGGATTGATATTTAAACATCCGATAAGAAATCACGTGCATGCAAAGAAAAACGATGCAAATAAATAGTTAAACACTAAGAAAAATTTACTACCCAAATTAATATAATGTCTAAATTTATTATTTTAATTGATGGCTTTTATGGTGTTACAAACCTACCCCTCTTAAAAGAATCTCGTCCTCGAGATTAAGAAACTTCCGAGAATAGCTGAGGGAATTCTGCTCTGAGTTCATCTTCTCTTTCCCAAGTGGCTTCATCTTCCGAATGATGACTCCACTGAACTTTGCACATGTTAATGACTTTACTCCGTGTAATTCTGCGAGATGTTTCCAGAATTCTGATTGGGTACTCCGAATAAGTCAAATCTTCATTAACATTCAGTTCTTCCATGGGTAACTGTTCTTCTGGTACTCTTAAGCACTTCTTGAGTTGTGATACGTGAAATACGTCATGCACATCTGATAGTCTATCGGGTAGCTCTAACTGGTAGGCTACTTCGCCTTTTCTTTCCAAAATCTTGAATGGGCCAATATAGCGAGGTGATAATTTTCCTTTAACCTTAAACCTTTTCATTCCTCTCATCGGTGAAACTTTAAGGTAGACAAAGTCTCCTACTTCAAACATCAACTCTCTTCTATTATCAGCATAGCTCTTCTGTCTTGACTGTGCTATCTTCAAATTTTCTCTAATAATCTGTACTTGTTTCTTGGCTTCTTGGAGTATTTCTGGACCAAATACTTGACTTTCTCCGGTCTGATTCCAATAAAGCGGTGTTCTACACTTTCGTCCATATAGTGCTTCAAACGGTGCCATTTTTAGACTTGCCTGATAACTGTTGTTATATGAAAATTCAGCATAAGGCAAACTTTTATCCCAGCTTCTACCATGCTTTAGAGCGCAAGCTCTTAGCATATCTTCCAAGATTTGGTTTGTTCTTTCTGTTTGCCCATCCGTTTGAGGATGATAAGCTGAACTAAAGTTTAGCTTGGTATCCATGGACTCATGAAGTCTTTTCCAAAAGCGCGAGGTAAACTGAGTTCCTCGATCTGATACGATCTTCTTCGGTACTCCATGCAGACAAACAATCCTCGACGTGTATAATTCTGCTAACTGGGCTCCTGAGTAAGTTGTCTTCACAGGTATAAAATGTGCCACTTTAGTTAACCTGTCTACTATGACCCATATTGAATCATAGCCATCTCGAGTACGGGGTAGCCCAACTATGAAATCCATACTGACTTCTTCCCATTTCCATTCCGGTACCTTGAGAGGTTGTAGCAATCCTGCTGGTCTTTGGTGTTCAGCTTTAACTCGCTGACACACGTCACATAGTGCAACATGAGTAGCAACATCTCTTTTCAGACCGTACCACCAATACTTTTCCTTAAGATCCTGGTACATCTTTGTACTTCCAGGGTGAATAGAGTAAGCTGAATCATGAGCTTCTCTCAAAATAAGTTGGCGTAAGTGCTCGATTTCCGGTACACAGATTCTCTTCTTAAACCATACTGTGCCTTGTTCATCTACCGTGAAATCTGGGGCTTTACCCAAACTAATCAAAGTTTTAATTTCCTTAATCTTCTCATCGGACTCTTGTCCTTTACGAATCTCTTCTTCCAAAGTAGATTCGACTTCCATCACTGTTGCTTCTACATTATTGAGAAATCCAAGGTTGAGTCGTTCCATTTCCCAGCACAATTCTTGTGACATCAAATGAGTAGTGATGTTGTTCACTTGACCCTTACGGCTCAAAGCATCAGCTACTACATTTGCTTTTCCGGGGTGATATTGTATTTCCAAATCATAATCTTTAATCAACTCAAGCCATCTTCTCTGTCTGAGGTTGAGTTCCTTCTGAGTGAATATATATTTCAGGCTTTTGTGATCCGTGAAGATTTTGCACTTGTTTCCAATCATATAGTGCCTCCAAATCTTCAAAGCATGCACTACGGCCGCTAGTTCCAAATCATGTGTAGGATAATTCTCCTCATGTTTCCTCAACTGTCTTGAAGCATAAGCAATCACCTTTCCTTCTTGCATTAGCACACATCCAAGTCCAAGGTGTGATGCATCGCAATACACATCAAATCCCTTGTGGATGTCTGGCATTACCAGTATTGGTGCAGTGGTTAACCTCTTCTTGAGTTCCTCAAAACAATTCTGACAAGCTTCATCCCATTTGAACTCTTTGCCTTTCTCCAGTAGAGAGGTAAGAGGCTTCACTAACTTGGAAAAACCTTCAATAAATCTTCTATAGTATCCTGCTAATCCAAGAAAACTTCTGATCTTGGACGCATCTGTGGGTTGCTTCCAATTTAGTATCTCACTTATCTTTCCTGGGTCCACTTTAATTCCACCATCGGTAACAATATGCCCTAAGAAAGCAACTTCCTTAAGCCAAAAATCACACTTCGAGAATTTTGCGTACAGTTGGTTGTCACGAAGCTTTCGTAGGACTAGCCTTAGATGATCTTCGTGTGTTTCTTCATTCGGAGAATATATCAGTATGTCGTCAATGAATACGACCACAAACTGATCCAGATATTCCATGAATACTTTATTCATCAAGTTCATAAAGTATGCTGGTGCATTAGTCAGTCCAAATGACATGACCAAAAACTCATATAATCCATATCTCGTCGTGAAGGCTATCTTCGGTACATCTTCTGCTCGAATCTTTAACTGATGATATCCCGATCTCAGATCTATCTTCGAGAATATCTTAGCTCCCTTCATTTGATCGAATAAATCTTCAATCCGAGGTAGTGGGTATTTATTCTTGATGGTTACTTCATTCAAACTTCTATAATCAACGCACATTCTTCTCGAACCATCCTTCTTGTTCACAAACAGCACTGGGGCTCCCCAAGGGGATGAACTTGGGCGAATAAAACCTTTTTCTAGTAATTCTTCTATTTGTTTCTTCAGTTCTACTAAATCTTTGCCATCCATTCTATAAGGTCTTTTCGAGATAGGTGCGGTTCCGGGTACTAATTCAATAGAAAACTCTATATCACGGTCAGGTGGCATACCTGGTAATTCTTCCGGAAATACGTCTGGGTATTCGCACACTACTTTGATATTTTCCAAGGGCTTTTCTTCCAAGTGATTGATCACTGTCTTCCCTTTTTCACCTGTTGACTTGTCTATGTTGACTTGGATTCTTTCACCTTGAGGACTTGTCAACGTAATTGTTTCGTTGGCACACTGTATCACTCCATCACAACTTTTCAACCAGTTGCATCCAAGAATCACATCAATCCCTTTGGATCCTAGGACCACTGGGTCGACTGTAAAATCTATTCCTTGAATCTTGATATTAACATGAGGGCATGAGTGTGTGGCCTTCATGTCACCTCCTGGTGAACTAATGTGTAATATCCTCTTCAGAGGGTACTTAGGTATGTTATGTTTTTCCACAAATGACTCAGTTATAAATGAATGTGATGCTCCAGAGTCAAATAAAACTGATGCAGGTATGGAGTTAACAAGGAACATACTATACACAATGTCGGCATCCTCAGGCACTGATTCCGCAGTGACGTGATTGACCCTTCCTCGGCTCTGGTTCTGCGGAGTCTTGTTCTGAGCAGATCCACGAGCGGGGGTGCTCTGGTCATTTCTCTGAGTGTTGCTCCTTTGGGGTGTTTGCTGGTTGCGCCTTGGGCAATTGTTGGCATAGTGGCCTAGTTCACCGCACTTGAAACAGCTGTTGGGTTGGACAGGTGCGTTGTTTCTGGCCTGAGTGTTGTTGGTGCCACCCTGACGGTTCTGTGAATTTCCACCAGACCTCTGGTTGGTCTGGGGGTTGCTCCTTTGTTGATTCTGATTCTGATTATTTCTCTGGCCTTGCAGTCCAGAGCGTTGTACTTGATAATTATTTCCTCCCTGATTTCCAGAGCGGAACTGTGAACCTTGAGCATTGTTTGGCCGGGTGTTCCTGCTGGACTAACCTTGGAATTTTCTCTTATGGTCAGATAGCTCCTTCCTTTTGCTTTCAAGGCCAATTGCCTTGTTCAGGAGTGTCTGGAAGTTGGGGAATGTGTGACTCTGAAGTTGATAGTTCAGAGGTCCAATCAACCCTTCCAGGAAACGCTCTTGGCGCTTCTCATCAGTGTCCACTTCCTCAGGGGCATAACGTGAAAGCTGAGTGAAGCGATCACGATACTCACTGACAGACATATTCCCTTGAGTAAGGGAAAGGAACTCCTTCTTCTTCAGCTTCATGATTCCAGAGGGGATGTGGTGAGCGCGGAAGTTCTCCTGAAACTCCTGCCAGGTTATGGTATCAGCGTTGGGATGTGCCGCTGTGAAGGCATCCCACCAATCGGACGCAGCTCCCTCGAGTCTTCCCGAGGCGTACAAGACCTTCTCTCGGTCGTTGCACTGAGTGATGTCCAGCTTCTTCCCAATGACTTTGAGCCAGTCATCGGCATCAAGAGGATCAACCGCATGAGAAAATGTCGGCGGGTGATGACTCATGAAATCCCGGTGTTTATCTCTGGCCGGGGGTGCATACTGCTGCTGCTGGGGTTGCTGATTCTGTTGGTTCTGTTGTAATTGCTGAACCGCAGCCGTAAGTCCTTGCAGAATCTGCATTTGGGCGGCGATGAACTGCTCCATATTGGGATTTGGTGGTGGCGGTGGTGGTGGTGCTTGTTGTCCACGCTGGTTCCGGTTGTTAGGTCCTTGACGTTGGTTCACCATCTGATTTGTTAGGAAGTGAAGTCCTTAGAAAAGTGAGGAGTAGAAAAGATTCAAGAGAGAAAATAGCTTAAGTTTTACAAATTTTATATGTTCTTATGGCCATCATTCCATAAGACCATAGCACTCAAACAAAGATTCAAATCAAGCATTTCAACCAATCACCATCACATGGTTGATATTTATTAATATAAAAATTTAAAGATAGTTTCATCGTCTAACGCGAAGCGTAACTTATTACATCATGATCAACACTCCTAAAGCAGCCTAGTGACGGATCCGGGCTCTCCATAGCGCAGCCTCTTGCGGGGAGGAGACAACGCCACGGCGGGAACCTGAGCTTCTGGCGGATTCAGTCCTTGCAGTTGGGCTTCTAGGGCTGCAATCCTGGCGTGGGCATTTTCCAGCTCCAAGTGCACACTGTAGAGGTCCAGAGTGGCACTGTCCAGGTCGGTGTTGAGACCGGCCACTACACCAGCTAGGGTGTTGAGGCGGTCCTCACCAGGCTCACCTGGGACAATGTTGGTCTGGTTCTCTCCACGCAGGCGCTAAGGAAGATGCCTGAACCTTGTGTTCTGCAGCTGTTGCCGGTAGGTGTGGCTAAGCGACCACAGGGTCCGACGGACAGCGTCGCTGACAGAGGCAGCATAGGTGGACAGTGGTATCAGGGACTCGTGAGCAGACAGAGTCCTGAATCCCCTGTCACCTGCATCCATCACCCTGACATGGATGCGAGTGATGTAATAGCAAGCCCGGGGAGGCTCGCTCACTCACCTCGTCTCGTACAGGGGGCGGATGTAGGCTCCTAGCTCGTGCAGCACCTCCTGCAGCAGGTTGGGGAAGTGCCCTGTTTCAAACATTGATGTGTAATGTTCGACAACTGGACCAATCCCCATGAAGTGGTCCTGCTGGGCGTAGTCAGCTTCCTCGTGGACGTGTTCATCCTCTCCATCGTCGTCGTCGTCATCCTCGTCATCGCCGTCTCCGGAGTCGTCGGGGTCGTCGCCTCCAGGTGCAGGTGCTTGGAAGGCTGGTGCCGACGATGCTGACATCGATGACCCAGCTGCGAAGGCTAGGGACTCGGCCAACGGGGTGGGGGTCGGCAGCTGCTCATCCGAGCTGTCCTCCAGGTTGATCACGTTCTCCACTCGGACGGGAGGGAGATTCGCTGGAGCATCCTCGACTACCACTGGGTAGACCGGGATCTTCCGGGGCTGAGGGGCGTAGCTGGTGTTGATGCGGGTAGTTTGAAGAGTGCGAACCATCTACAAGAGAAGTGTCAACTCAGTTGAATTTCAAAGAGGTAAGACTGATAAAGGAATTTATAGGAATGAAATTAGCAAGTTTTGAACAACTAGGCTTTCCATTTCTAACTAATCTAACGACCTAGGGTCAGCATAGCTTTGATACCACTTCTGTCACACCCGGTTCCAGGGGGTAGAACCGAGTGCATACCATATGTGTGCCAGAATCCATTTCCACACATATGTTGACGTCACAAGTGTAATATATCAAAAGACAATGCAATAAAGGCGTAAAGAGAGTATAAAACTTTATTACATCATCTGAAACATTGTGTCTTAACTAGTATCATATCAAAGTAAAGCGGAAATAAACAACTGGGCAATCTTCCACAGGAAGTTGACCGGCGCATCGTTAGACTTAGAATTCCTCGTCGATAAATTCTCCATCAAAATCTCCAGCATCACCCTCTGATCAAAATATTAGCAAGGGTGAGCTCACTTATGGTCGGGGCTCAGCAAGTGGGGGAAAAATTAATGCAGGTATAACAAGGTGAGGCTAAGGTTGAGCAGTAAGCATTTTAGTTGGTCAACATTTTATTATCAACACCTGTCTTACTAATAAGAGTGAATCCCAAATATCCCATTTAAACAAAGGAATATGAATATATCAAAAACACTTAAGTGAAACCACTTAAGCAAATTATTGGCAGATCATCGGATCTCAATTTAATTCCATCTTCAAGTTCAATTATCATGTGAGGAGTCCAGGTCGCTCATAACCGGGAGCACGGCTGATATATCAGTTTTACACTCTGTAGAGGTGGTACAACTTTACCCACAAGCCATGTATCCCATCTAGCTCGGGTTGATCGGACCCTTAGACACTGCCGAGGTGAATGGCTAGGGATCCATTATGAGGTTTTCACAAAATACACTTAATACGAAGCAACCCGCTAAGGTTTCTAAGATGATGGTGGTGGCCCCCTGGGTGAAGTACCTTAGCCAAGAATACGACCCCATGTTAACGTGGGCTGCCAGCACCTACCGCTCCCCCTCTTGCCCATCTTTCAGGTAAGGTTGCTAGGCACTAAGCATATAGAGCTATTTACCAAAGCCAGAGCCATGATAGCACTCGTGGTTGCACTGTTATCCTGGGTGGTCACTCCATGTTCCAATTAATTTGTAATAAAGTTATCTTTAACCATCGGGTTAATGTCATAATTGCAAATTAACATTTTTGGAACATTAAAACCAATTCAAGAGTGACATTAAGAATCATTAAGTTGAGCGGTAGCATGAATCTTGCACAGCTTAATTATTTTCCCAGGTTAAACAAGGAATACAGGTAGTAAATCTAGGAAATCCTTAATTAGGTAAGCCCATCAAATTATGCAATATATCGAAAAGTAAACATTATTATATGCAATGAGTAGGTACAAACAGAATATGCAGAGGGAGAATCCACTTGCCTTGCTCAAAAGCGTCTTGCGGGTCGTCCTCGAACGAGTTCGGATTCTCTACCACACAGTCCGCTTCTAATAGAGTCGCATAGCGCACATACAAAAATAAAACATACACCAATAAATAAACATGCACCATTCATAAACATACACCAATACGTCATTAAGCACACATTAACCTATCGTACTAATCGCGTAAATACTTATTAATTCAATTGTGGCTATTATTGTGAGTCCTAATGGTGAATTTATGGGTGGGTGCAATAAATACGGTTCTAACTAGTATTAATATATTTTAACATCATTAATAACATTAAATGATAATTATCATCTTTTAATACTAATAAATGAATTAATACCTTTTATTATTTCTAACTCAAATTGTTTAGTATGACCAAAAATGAATCTAATAATATTAATATTCTAAAAGTCTACATAAATTGGTAATTGTACTTTTTATAAAACAAGTGAGGATATTCTGACATAAACTAGTATTTTGTTTAATCCAAAAATCTAAGTGTTCAATTTGCGAACAAGATTATTTAACTAGTAAAAATCTATTTACCACACTACCGGTGATCTTTTCTCTTTTCTTTCTAAAAAGAAAATGTTAATAAAATAATTAGATAAATCATCTAAAAAATCTCATATTATTCAAATGACATGAGTTCTATACCATTTTCTAATCCATCAAAAGTGCACCTATAATTCTCCAAATAGTTTCTAGAATTTATCGTGACCAAAATTGACTATAATTTCTTATCTAGTATTTTTATCACCAACGTGTGACTATTAAATCTACGCCATATTTTTCTAAACCAAAATCAACGCGTCGATTACATGGAATAACATAGTGCACTACTAATCGTATATTTTTAACAAATTCTGTAGCGCACACAAATACATAAATTGGAATCACATGTGTTCATATTACAACAAACGAACTATACAACACATGAATCGAATCGAAAGCACTTTATAAAATACATAAAATAAATTTGGGTCGCCAACAACCTCGGGTTCGTGCGTATGACGGGGACGGATCGACGGGTTTCGGCCGGACGGAGAGCGGGGCTCGACTACGGACAGCTAGTACGCGGCTCCGGCGAACTCCGGCGACGAACGGCACACTCCGGCGAACTACGGCGATGAACGACGAGCGAGCGAGTGCGAGGAATAGAAGAGAGTTCGGGTAGGGAGGATGGGAGAGAGTTCTGCTGTCCCTTTTATAGAGAGAGGGAAGGGAGAGGGGAAAGGACACCAGGGAGAGCTTCAATGGGGCGCCGACTGTCTTCAAGTGCCATAGATGCGTCGGTTTCCAAAGAAAAGAAACGAGTGCCTTGAAATCCATAACGCAGGGAGAATAATGGTCGCGATTGAAGCTCCATTACTGCCGTGGGTGAACGAGCGGGGCAGTGCAGGGGTGGCACGGCGCTTGGGCTTCGGCAGGGAGGCATGGCGCGGGCGCGACATCGGGCTCGGACGACAGCCGGCCTGCGCAGGGCGGGGCTCGCGCGGCTCGCGCTCTGGTGCGTGCAGGCGACGCGGCACGCTCGGACGCAGGCGCAGGTGCCGGCTCGGCGGAAGCTCGGCCGCGGGCGGGCGTCACGCGGCGGCTAGCGGGCGCTGCTTGCGGGTGGGCGGGTCGGCGTGCGCGCGAGAGCAGAGAGAGGAGGGAGGAGCGGCGAGGGAGAGAGAGAGTGGGAGAGAGAAGTGAGTGAGAGAGAGAGAGAGAGACGGCGGGGGAGAGGGAGTGGAGCGGCGGCGGCTTGAGAAGAAGCCAGGCGCTGCGCGTTAGGGTAGTTGGTAGCTGGGCCCTTAGTGGGCCGATTAGATTAGGTTTAGGTTTTTTTTCTAATTTCGGGATTCATTTTTAAAGAGCTCTAAAAATCATAAAAAATTACCAAAAATATTTATAAATGGAGTACTTGTTTTTAGACTAATTATTATTATATTATTTAATTATTATTTAATTACTAGTACTTCTTTTTAAAATGGATTGATATTTAAACATCCGATAAGAAATCACGTGCATGCAAAGAAAAACGATGCAAATAAATAGTTAAACACTAAGAAAAATTTACTACCCTAATTAATATAATGTCTAAATTTATTATTTTAATTGATGGCTTTTATGGTGTTACAGGATGCGTTGGTGCTGCCGGTAGGTGATGCTAGTCATAACAATACCATTATTGGTGTTTTACTTTTTATTTACCTATTAAAAATTTCTGATACTGTTCCCACGCTTTTTTCTGACTTGCTAAAAAATGTTCTTCAGGCTCCTCCTATAGAGCCACTGGATAGTCAACTGAGCTTAGATGATCTAGACGTTATATAAGTGATCGGGAAAGTTAGCAGGGGAAATGTGCAATTGGTCCGCCATAAATTTACTGGCCAGTTTTTTGCTCTGAAGGTATTTCTGACGCAATCATTCTTTGATGCTGCTTATTTATGGTTCTTTACAGTTAAGACTTTAGAACGATCTCTGCATTGTACTCCCTCCGTTCTGGCACTCCGCGAGACCAGTACCTTCAGGTCGGTATCGACTGGTCCCTCTCTTTGTTTTTTCATTACCAATCGATTGGTGCTGGCGCAGGAAATTCACCTTGCAAATTTGTTTCTCGCTAATTAACCCGTTCCGCTTGATTGCTTGTGCCCAGGATCTCGTGACCCAGTTCCAGAACGCCACAAATGAAGGTTGGTGTCTACTTTACGCTTGGTTCTTTTACAGGACACACCCTTTATACCAGTCTCTATAATTCTCTATCTTCTTGAGTGTCAGTTTAGGAAACAGTCTCAACAGCACTGTGCTTTAGTCTGAAAAATGTACTAGTAATTTGTGTGATTAGAGGCGATGCTTTGTTGATCCTAATTGATTGCTTCATTGTGATGGGATCTATTATACGCATTAGTTCAAGTGGAAATACATTTTAGTATTGAGTTATGCTTCACTATTGGACATCGACCAACTGTTTAAACATTTAGAACAGTATAGTACACGTGCACTGGAGATCTAGAAGGCAAAACAAAGATATGCAGCATAAACTAAATTGGTGTTAACATCTAGATGGGAAAATGAAAATGTGTAGTGTGCTGACAGTACTTGCTATATGTATGGTTTCTGGATGCTCTGATTAGGTTTTAGATACGTGAGAATTGAAAATTTGTCCTGTGTGGTCAATTTATTAAGAAGAAGCTCATTGAGATGTATTCTTTATGTGGAACTCTATAAGTTCCATGCTATTATAAATTGTACACTCACTTTATCTGTCTTGTTTCAGAATCTAAGGAGAAGATTGTTGCTAACCTGGCAAATTTTGCTTATGACCCTTTTAATTATGCCTTCATGCGCCAGGTTGTTCTTGAGTTATTCTTGGACTGCATTACAGAGCCAAATGAAAAGCTTGTCGAGTTCGGCATTGGTGGAATATGTAACTCCTGTGAAGGTGAGCAACACAATAACTCGAATTCTTTGATTTACTAATCGATGTGAATTCAATGAAGCACTCAATACCTTCTGTATCCACCTTTCTACATGCAGATCCTGCAAATTCTTTAATCATTACTCAGTGTGGTGGAATCCCGTTAGTTGTACAATGCTTATGGAGCCTAGTGCGGAATACTATAAGCATTTCTGAAGCTATAGTGATCAGCTCTGGAGCAGCTAGAGTGATGTAGTTGTGGGCTTTTGAACAATAGCTAGAGTGATATGAAACATTAGTGATGTAGTTGTGGTGCTTTTGTGACTGATCATCTCTGGAGCTTTTGTGAATGATCTAGCTAGCTATCCGTAAATGATCTAGTTGTGAATGATATTATAATTGTGATGCTTTTGTGAATATATAATTGTGGTGCTTTTGTGTTTATGTGATGGATCTATGATTGTGGTATACTGATTAACTGTGTATGTCTTTATGATTTGTGTATAAAAATATGTGATTTGTGGTGCTTAATTAAATGTATATTATTATTAATAACAACTGTAAAAAGGGTGACTTTCTGTTGGTTGCTAAATGTATAGTATGACGACTTACAGTTGGTTGCTAAATCTATAGTACAGCAACCCACAGTTGGTCGCTAAATATACAATATTAGCAACGGACGGTCGGTCGCTAAAAAGATGTCGGTCGCTAAAGCCTTTAGCGACGGCACTTACAGCGACCATCCTTATGGGTCGCTAAAAGTTTTTAGCGACCAACCGTAGGTCGCTGAAGGCCGTTTTAGCAACCAACCGTAGGTCGCTGTAAGTGAACCGTCGTGTAGTGCAATAACCCTGTTCCTGCAAGGATATTACCATCCAAGTGATGACAACGAGGCCAAGCGCCTCAAGCACCGAAGCCGGGACTTCGTACTTATCGAGGGCCAGCTATACAAGAAGGGGGTCAATCAACCCATGCTTAAATGCGTCACCGAAACCTAAGGCATCCAGATCCTGCGCGAAGTCCACAGCGGAACCTGCGGCTCTCACTCAGGGCCCAGGGCCCTTGCCGCCAAGGTGATCCATCAAGGATTTTACTAGCCCGCTATAATCTGCACCGCGAATCGAGTCACGAGGTCGTGCGAAGATTGCTAGAAGTTCTCTCCACGCTCGGGCAACCCTTCGCAGTTCACCAAGCTAATCGCCCACACATGGCCACTTCAACGCTGGGGGCTGGATATCGTTGGGCCACTACCTACGGCTCAAGGGAACCTCAAGTTCACCTTCGTCGCCGTCGAATATTTTACCAAGTGGATCGAAGCCAGGGCAGTATCCACAATAACGTTGAAGACTGCCCAGAAGTTCTTTTGGCAAAACATTGTTTGCCGGTTCGGAGTCCTGTCCGAGCTCACAGTCGACAATGGCAAACAGTTCGACAGCCAGGACTTCAGAGACTTCTGCTTCTCCATTGGCACCAAGCTTGCCTTCGCCTCGGTCAACCACCCGCAATCCAATGGCATCGTCGAGCGCGCCAACGGCAAGATCTTCACCGCAATCAAGAAAAGACTTCTCGACGACAGGAAGGGTAAATGGGCCGACCAGCTACCTGAGGTAGTCTGGGCACTAAACACAACCAAATGCCGGGCAACCGGATTCACTCCTTTTCGTCTACTATATGGATCGGAGGCCATGACCCCGCAGGAAATAAAGCATGGGTCACCTCGAACAAGCGCATCAGTCGTCCCCGACGTAGACGAGCCAACGACCAAGGACCTCATCGACGGAGACCACGTCTTCGCCCTGCAGGCCCTCAACAAATACCAAGCTCAAACCAAGGCCTGGCGCGACCACGTAGTCATCCCAAGAGAGTTCGTCGAAGGAGACCTCGTACTCGTCCGAACCACCTGGACAGAGTCACGGGGCAAAATGGAGCCAAAGTGGGAGGGTCCTTTCATCATCAAGTCGAAGGCGTCCCCCAACGCGTACAGGCTAACGACACCATCCGGCAAAGACCTAGAACATTCCTGGAATATTGACAATCTCCGCAAATTTTTTTGTCTAAGACTTCAAGGCCCACGCGCCCTTGTAATTCACCAAATAGTACTATTCCGGCCCGCACTCTTTTCCTCCCGGGGGGGTGAGGTTTTTAATGAGGCAGAGCCATGTAATATACCTGCAAAAATCCCCCGCAAAAACTCAGACATAGCATGTCAAAAAAGACCGCACCGACGGTCTTCGGCATTTGACCACTCCGAAGTCACCACGAGAGGCAGCGCAGACTACCCTCGCGTGCGACACTCCACACAAAAGTCACCTAAGGGTGCAGCCGGAATAGCACAATAAGTGCGCAAAATCGAAGTCTTTTCCTAAAAGACTCTTCATGCAAAAGTCGCCTAAGGGTGTAGCCGGAATAGCACAATAAGTGCACAAAATTGAAGTCTTTTCCTAAAAGACTCTCCGTGCAAAAGTCGCCTAAGGGTGCAGCCGGAATAGCACAATAAGTGCGCAAAAATCAAAGTCTTTTCCTAAAAGACTCTCCATGCAAAAGTCGCCTAAGGGTGCAGCCGGAATAGCACAATAAGTGCGCAAAAACATGCGTCAATCAAAGTCTTTCATCTAAAGACACTCCGCGAAAAAGTCGCCCACGGGTGCACCCGGATCAACGAAGGCGTGCAGCCACATCATACAAATTACAGTTACATACACTCAGCGAGGGCATCATATATTACATTGGCTCAACCTTCGGGATGGTACCCATCTCCCTGTAATTGAACAGCATTATCCTCAATTCCTCACCCTCAAAAAGATTTAGCAGTTCCCCTTCTGTTGGGGCCATGCTTCGTTGCGCCGAAGGTCTTACGGGAAGAAGCAGCTTCGGCTGAAGTTGTCCCCAGGAGAAGACCGAAGGTTCCTTTTCATGAAGCTTCGGCATTACAAACCGACATAGAGATAGAATGACCTTTATATCCATAAAGGTCTGAGTCAATGATTGTAAACTTTTATGAGGGGCATAATTGTAATTCGTCATAGGCTATGTCCTGTGTCTATAAATAGATGAACAGTACCCCCGTACTGTTCACGCTGACTTGTATTCGCTCGTGCGTCACGCTTGGATTTTTGCCTTCTGTCAAGCCGAAGGTAAAACTGTAATTCAATGTTATTCAAGTACGTTCATAACTATATGATTAAATGACATTAATGATGGCATATGATTGTTTATGTTATTTCTCATGTCTCATATGCTTCTCCTTTCATTGAAATATACCGTAATGTCGAAGGTACGTCCTTCATGACCTTCGTCTGAAGATCATTATATCCTAAGGGAGATAATGCTCTGAAGGACGAAGGGCATTAATCATTAACCCTTTTTTGTGTTGCCTTGTTCTTAATTCATAGTACTTGAGAACAAGTCCCCAACATTGGCGCCCACCGTGGGTGAACTCACTTCCACTTTTCTGAGCTGATGGCTTCGTTCAACAATCAAGCTGAAGCTGCTTCGGCTTCGAAGCTGGTGCTCCCGATAACAGGCGGTTCTTGCTCAGAGCCGGCTAACAAGAAGCAAAAGAAGGAGGCTCAGAGAAGGGTGCAGCATGTTGGAGTACAGGGACCCTTCATCAAGTCAAAATGGTCTCACATTCCAATCACTTTCTCTCAGGAAGACCTTCAGCTTAAGGATTATCCTCACAATGATGCCATGGTTATCTCTTGTGTGATCAAAGGATTTCTAGTCCACAATGTCTTAGTTGATACAGGCAGTGCAGCTGATATCATATTTGCTAAGGCCTTCAGACAAATGCAAGAGCCCGAAGACAAGGTCCATGATGCTACGCATCCTCTTTGTGGCTTCGGAGGACGGCAGATTGCAGCACTTGGGAAGATTACCATGCCAGTAACCTTCGGGTTTGTTAACAACACAAGGACTGAGCAAATTGTGTTTGATATTGTTGACATGGAGTATCCTTACAATGCTATCATTGGTCGCGGTACTCTCAATGCCTTCGAAGCAATTCTTCACCCAGCTTACCTCTGCATGAAGATACCTTCGGACCAAGGGCCTATTGCTATTCATGGAAGTCAGGAAGCTGCTAGAAGGGCCTAAGGAAGCTGGACTGACTCCAAAGCAATCCATAACATAGATGGAGCTGAAGCTTGTGAACAGTACAAATTCAGAAGGGAGAAAGCAGCTTCAGCAGATCAGCCGAAGCCCATGCTATTGTGTGAGGACATAGCAGAGCAGAAGGTGCTGTTGGGCTCGCAATTATCTGAAGACCAGGAGAAAACCTTGATAAGGTTTTTGTTCAACAACAAAGATGTTTTTGCATGGTCAGCCAATTATCTCTGTGGAGTAAATCGGGATGTTATTGAACATTCGCTCAATGTTGACCCATCCTTCAGACCCCGAAAGCAGAGGCTTCGGAAAATGTCTGATGACAAGGCCGAAGGGGCTCGCAATGAAGTAAAAAGACTCCTCAGTGCAGGAGTTATCAGAGAAGTAAAGTACCCAGAATGGCTAGCTAACACTGTTATGGTAAAGAAGGCCAATGGCAAGTGGAGAATGTGTATCGATTTCACAGATCTCAACAAGGCTTGTCCGAAGGACGAATTCCCGCTGCCAAGGATAGACTCTTTAGTCGATGCAGCAGCTTCTTCAGAGCTCATGAGTCTCCTAGACTGCTACTCAGGCTATCATCAAATCTGGATGAAGAAGGAAGATGAGCCGAAGACTAGCTTCATAACCCCAAGTGGCACATATTGCTATCTTCGGATGCCTGAGGGGCTCAAAAACGCTGGAGGAAGTTTCAGCAGAATGACTGCGAAGGTCCTCTAGTCTCAGATAGGCAGAAATGTGCTAACTTATGTTGATGACATCATTGTAAAAAGCACGAAGCAGGAAAATCATATTGCTGATTTGCAGGAGACCTTCGCCAGTTTCAGACAAGCTGGTTTGAAGCTGAATCCAGAAAAATGTGTCTTCGGAGTAAAGAAGGGGAAATTTCTTGGATGCTTGGTTTCAACAAAGGGAATTGAAGCTAATCCAAATAAAATCGAAGCTATACTTCGAATGGAGCCACCAACTACAAGAAAGGGGGCCCAAAGATTGACAGGAAGGCTGGCATCTCTCAATAGATTCATATCCAGATCAGCAGAAAGAAATTTACCATTCTTCGAGGTGCTGAAGTCAGCTGAAGTCTTTCAATGGGGACCAAGCCAACAAAAAGCCTTCGAAAAGCTGAAGCAATATTTGATAGATTTAACAACATTAACTCCACCAACGACAAGGGCTCCTTTGTTGTTATATGTAGCAGCTTCGCACTCGGCAGTAAGTGCAGCACTTGTCCAGGAGAAGCTTGATGGCCAAGTCAAGAAGCAGGTTCCAGTATATTTTGTATCTGAAGTCCTTAGTGTATCAAAGAAAAATTATACAGAACTGGAGAAGGTATTATATGCCGTCTTAATGGCATCCAGGAAGCTTCGGCATTATTTTCAAGCATACAATATTGTTGTTCCTTCTTCGCAGCCGTTGAAGGATATCATGAGAAATAGAGAAGCTACTGGACGGATTGGAAAATGGGCTGCAGAGCTCAATGAATTTTACATTGATTATGTGCATAGATCCTCGATCCAGTCTCAAGCATTGGCAGATTTCATTGCCGATTGGACGCCAGGGGCTCACGACGAAGAAGCAAATAAAGATGCCGAAGTGTGGACAGTGTTTTGTGATGGCTCTTGGGGAACTTTCGGAGCAGGAGCAGCAGCTGTGTTGGTCTCACCATCCAAGGTTAAAACTTGCTATGCGGCAAGACTTGATTTCAGCTGTACAAACAATATTACTGAATACGAAGCTCTGCTCCTGGGCCTTCGGAAATTAAAGGCAATGGGAATCAGAAGGGCAATTCTTAAAACTGATTCCCAGGTTGTTTCGGGTCATATCGACAAAAGTTGCAAGGCTAAAGATCCGAAGCTTGAAAAATATCTAGACACGGTCCGAAGGATCGAAGCCTCCTTCGAAGGATTTTCTGTCAAGAATATCCCTCGAGGACAAAATGAGCATGCTGATTTGCTAGCCAAGTCAGCAGCACAGGGGCTGCCGTTACCTTCGGATGTGTTCTTCGAAACAATAAAGGCACCTTCAGTGGAGCTTCTTGAAAGAGCAGTCCTCAACATATCTCCTGTTTATAGCCACTACAGGAAAACAGTTAATTCCCGTCGGCCAGGAACCGACGGGAATAAGCACTAAACCGACGGGAATAAGTAATTCCCGTCGGTTTAGCCCTTATTCCCGTCGGTTGTCAGCCGCCAGGCGTCCCTTGTCGGGGATACGGTTATTCCCGTCGGCCGCCGACGGGAATACGTAATCCCCGTCGGCCAAAATCGAGCCGACGGGAATAAGGGCTAATTCCCGTCGGGCAGGTCAACCGACGGGAATTACTAATTAATTCCCGTCGGCCAGGTCAGCCGACGGGAATTACTAATTAATTCCCGTCGGCCAGGTCAGCCGACGGGAATTATCTGGGCCGACGGGAGTTAATAGTCAATTCCCGTCGGCTATGGTCAAACCGACGGGAATTAACTGGGCCGACGGGAGTTAACCTATATTTCTGCAACAGCAACACCAAATTAGATATTTCTCACACATAACATACACAAAACATATATATCACAAACATATGACAAAACGTATCACATAAACATATAAATCACAAACGCATTGACATCACACATCACAAACACATCATTGACATCACACATCACAAACACATTGATATAATTCACACATCACAAACATTTCAGATACGAGAGAGTTTACACAAACATAACGTCCAGGAGTTAAAAACATAACGAGCACGAGTTTAAGTGTTTAGAGATAACCACCACTTGGGTGGTTAGAGCTTTGACCGCTGCCGCCTTCACCACCAGGAGGAGGGTACGCGAAGAGCGAGTCAACAAATCCAGTCCCTGCTGCTGGATCAGACCCACTGCCACCCGCTTCAGGCGTAACCTATGCAAGTTAGCAAATATCAACACGTTAAATGCAAATATCAAAAAGTATACAAGTGTATAAATTAATGGAGAGTTATCAAACGTACCCTATCTCCAGGTGCAGGTATATGTGTCGGAGGGGTGGTGAACTGTGGTGGTGGAACTGGTGTGTTTGCAAATTGGCTCCATTGTGGTGGCGGTGGAAAATTTGATGTCATGCCTTGTTGCTGCATTAACTGTTAAACACATATGTGTTACTACCGAAGATGTTGTATTGAAATATAATAATTTAGAGTTCAGATTATGTGTACTCACTTGATACATCGCTTGATTATGAGCATTGCAAGCTTCCATAAATTCGCGTTGTTGTCTCATCTCTTCGCGCATCCTCATAATCTCCAACTCCTGCTCGTTCGGTCGACGAGAGCATGAGCTACGGGAAGATGAACCCGTCCTCTGAGATCTCACCGACGACGAGTCAATGAATCCGTCGAAGAGTGCGTATCTATAAGTTATTCAAAAAATGTGATTATTGTATAGTCAATTTAGTGTCAACCATATAATTTCATAAGTTAGAGCTTACCGTCCATGCGCTTTGCCACCACCACTTGCGTACACCACCGAGGGATCCACCGGTTCATGGCGCCAGTCGAAGTCAGGGCCATGGCGACGAACCATCTCCTCCCCATATGCCGCCTATACATCATTGACAACCTTACAAATGCAAGAATTTATATACTTTGAACGTTTGAACTTTTGAGCCAAAACTCACCAAGCGATCCGTGGCTGTCTGGCTGCAGAGCTGGTCAGGGTTGTTCGGGTCTGGTCCTTTGTGGCCCTCCTGGTAGACCTCAATGTCACTAGGCTTTTGGCCACTCGTAGCTTCCTGTATAAACAAAAAACATTCATAAGCAATCGTATTATTTGCTGATCGACATAGATAGATCAAACTTACCATTCTTTTAGCTTTTCGTATCATGTCGTCACCGCCAAACTTGTGGTTAGGATTGGTTCCTCGACATTGTCTGTGATGCGCTGACGCTTTCTGGAAGCCTTCGGAAGCCCAATATCGACACCAAGCATAGTACGCATCAGGCACGGGCGCCATCCATGGAACCATCACCTGCACACACACAATGTTACATATTATCAATCACAACAATAAATATAAAGGGTAAAACAAATTGAATACTAACCTCACGATATTGATCCTCAGTCAAATATATCTTTGACGACCCTTCCTTTTTAGTCAAGGGGCCTGCTTCTTCCGGATGCTTTTGAAAATACAGGTTTGTAGCCTGAATTCTCGCATAGTATATGGCATCCTTCACCAGCTTCTTTGCATTGTTTTGGAAGACACGTTCAGCGTGCCCCATGTAATCCTCTCCGTCAGGCAACCGATATCGAAGCTACAACATAAAGAATACAAATACAATGGTATAAGTCATAGATTTACAATATTAAGAAACATAACAAAAATAATAAAGAATTCATACCCAAAAGTCATTACGCACAAGTCCCTGTCTGTCGGTGTGGTTTCGTTCCTTTTTAAACTTGTACTCGTCCCAGGTACTGACGAGCACCTCATCCTCGGTATCACCGTTTGACACCTTCACTATACCAGGGTAGTGAAGGCGGCAAAGAGAACCCAACGTAAGGTTAACCTGAGTGTGGTGTCCCTTGCCGTCAAAGGACAGGTCCTCCCAATTCCTGCATTACACAAAAACATTAACAATACACATAATAGTTATATGAGATAAGTTAATATATTACACTCACCGATCTCCATGTGGCATGATTAAAGTCCTATCAGCCTCTCGCTCTATCGCGTGACGAGGCTTTACTGAGTGGCTTTTTCTTGAGCGACGTGTGCGTGTCGCTGAAGAGCCTCCCGAGCCATCATCCATCGGGTTGTCAGCCGGTTCGCCCTGTTGGCCCCACTGGTCCCACGCCTGTTGCTGCTCTCTCTGGTGGTCCCACTGGTCCCATGGCTGGTGATGCTGTGCGGCCTGGTCCCATGTCACGTGCTCCACCTCCTCAATGTGCTCCACCTCCTCATTGTGCTGCTCAGCCTCATTGTGCTGCTCCTCCTCAATGTGCTGCTCCTCTGTGTGCTGCTCATCCTGGTACATACAACTCAAGATTTATTTGTAAATTTGTAAACAAATTTATTTGTACAAGATATGTTACCTCATCTCCATGTACCGCGCTCAACAGCTCTCGACGTCTGCTGCTGCTCGAAAAACTGCCCTGAAAAAGGCCCAGGCCCTTGAACAACCCTTTCACTGACTTCTTTGATTTTGGCGGCATCCTGCATAAAAAATAAGAAATTATTCATTAGTGCATCAAAAATGACATAATACTTAAAATATAAACAAATGAAATAACAAAACAACTTTACTTGTTAAATATCATCAAAATCAGGATCTATTTGTTCTCTTCTATGCAGAGGTCGCCATGTAACTTTTCTCCTAACAGGTTGTCTTCTCCGCCTCTCCGGAAAAGTTAAGTCGTTAACGTCTGCGACTAGTGAATCTAATGCCGGTGCAGGATCAATATGAAAACTAGTTGGCAACTCTTCTTCTTGAAACACCTCATCAACCTGCTCAAGGTGACCAATTTGATATTCGTCCTCACCAGGAGTGTATAGGCGTTCGCGGGGATTTACATTGTACACAACCCTCCATTTAGACAACTTTTTGCATGGATATGTCGAGAAATAAACTTGGTCTGCTTGATGGGCAAGGATATACGTGTCGTGTCCTTGAAGCAATTTCTCAGGTTGGATCTGTGTCATCCCAAATTCGGTCCTATAATACTTCGGGTCATACCATTTACACTCAAAGAAAACTAGCGCTAAAGGCTTATTTCCAGCAAATGTAATCTCGATTATATTTTTGATTTTCCCGTAATAGCAGGCTTCGTGTCCTTCCATGTCGGTTGCCCTAGTAACGACTCCACTATTTTGAGTGGCGGCCATAGGATGACTTGATTCGAAAATGCTTGAACGAAAGCGATATCCATTGACGTCGTAACGTCCATAGCTTTTGGCAGTTACGCTTCCAATAGATAACTGACGTAAGTCATCATTCAAATTCATTTCCTCCCCAAACTGTCAATCATGCCACAAAGCATTAGCAAATTCTGTAATATTTGTTAAATGAAATTAGCTCTCGGACCCACATAATTAAGACTTACACGGTCCCGAAGCCACATAATGAAATTAGGTCGCCCATGCATACCATCGCGTCGCAATTTGTCTATGTCTCTCGCTGTTGGCCTACCGAGACACCTCATGTTTTGTTCATCGAACTCGCTGTCAAATATTATTGTATGACATGAGATATTTGATAACATAAACTAATTCACATATGAACAGTTTAAGAAAACAAGTCTTACACAAAGTATTTCTCCACCTCAGGCATATTCGTGAACATGTACAGTAAAGCAGACTTCCGTTCTTCCATACTGAGGTGATATGCCTTGGGTGGACCAACGGCTTTGCCGTTTGTCTGAAAAATCGAAAGATCACTACACGGAGGCATCTCTCGTTCATCATCATGGTACCTTTTCTTTCGAGCAAATACATTATGTTCTTCTGCAAAGTAACAACTTGTGAAGTGTGCTACCTCCTTTAGTTTAAATTGTTCCGCAATACATCCTTCAACTCTTGCCTTATTGCCCACCATTGCTCTAAGCTTCTTTAATGCTCTTTCTATATGAAACATCCACCTATACTGAACAGGACCACCGACCTTAGCCTCATATGGAAGATGTACAAAGAGATGCTGCATAGGATTGAAGAAACCCGGTGGAAATATTTTTTCCAATTTGCACAAAAGCACGGGTGCCTCTTTCTCCAGCTGTTCCATCACATCTCTTCTGATTTCTTTAGCACACAACTGTCTGTAGAAATAGCTAACTTCAGCTAACGTTTTCCACACAGCTTCGGAAATGTACCCACGAAACATTACAGGCATGAGCCTCTCCATAATTATGTGGAAGTCATGGCTCTTCAGTCCATTCATCTTCATTGTCTTCAAGTTCACAGATCTTCTAAAACCAGCGGCATAACCATCGGGGAATTTAATATCCTTCATCCACTTCATCACTTCTTTCCGTTGCTTAGATTTCAGACAATAGTCAGCTTTTGGTTTGCCTCCGTTTTCTCTAAGCACTTGGGTTGGACGATCACATATCACTGCTAAGTCCATGCGTGCCTTGTCATTGTCTTTCGTTTTATCAGGGAAATCCATGCATGTATTTATGAGGGCTTGGCAAAAGTTACTCTCTTGATGCATGACATCGATGTTGTGCATCAAAATCAATGACTTAGCATAAGGAAGCTCCCACAAGCCACATATGTGAGTCCAGTTATGCTCCTCACCAAAACCTTGATACCTTTTCCCACTCTCGTCTAGGACAAGTTTCATATGCTCTTCTGTAATTTCTATCCCACTACGTCGCTTGGGAGGTCCCTTCGTGACAATGGTGCCCTTCCTAAATTCCTTTCTCTGCCTTCTGAAGGGGTGATTGAAGGGTAGAAAACATCTATGGCAATCAAAGTAACATATCTTGCCACCAGCACTAAGACGAAAACAATCTGTATCTTTAGCACAATAAGGACACGTCAATCTACCATGCACGCTCCATCCAGAGAAAATACCATACGCCATAAAATCATGAACCGAGAACAGATATGCAACACGAAGATTGAATTTCTGCTTCTTGAAGCAGTCATAGGCTTCCACACCTTGCCATAGCTTCTTTAACTCTTCAATCAGTGGTTGAAGCATCACATTGAGGCGTACGCCAGGATGCTCAGGCCCAGGTATAACAAGACATAGGAACATAAACTCATATTTCATGCAAAGAGCAGGTGGAAGGTTGTACGGTATGGCAATGACAGGCCAACATGAATACGACGCAGCGGTCATATTGAACGGCGTGAAACCATCAGTTGCCAAGCCGATACGGACGTTTCTTGCATCGCTGGCAAAATCTGGATCAAATTTGTCAAGAGCCTTCCATGCATCACCATCTGACGGGTGCACCATTAACCCATCTTGTCTGTCCGTACAATCTTTATGCCACCTCATGTGCATAGCGGTCTTCCTCGAGAGAAACAAACGTTTCACTCTAGGAGTGAGAGGCATGTACCGAAGCTGTTTATGTGCAACCTTTGTCACCACCTTCTCCCCATCTTCATTTACAAGCTCCACGTACCTCGACTTCCCACATTTTAAGCATTTCTGTTCTCTGTCATGTTCCTTCCAAAAAAGCATACAGTTGTCTTGGCAAACATCAATCTTCTCATACTCCATACCAAGACCTTCAAGCAATTTTTTGGACTGGTACATGTCTTTGGGCATCTTGTGACCCGTAGGAAGAACCTCGCTAATCAAATCCACAAGCTCCTTGTAACAATTAATTGAAAATGCAAACTTGGACTTGATTGACATCAGTCGGGTCACGAATTCGAGCACGGTCACGTTAGTGTGCCCGTGAAGAGGCTCTTCTGACGCTTTAAGTAGGTCGAAGAATTTCTGAACCTCCGGTGTAGGTGAATCATGATGATCTGGTGCCAGTTCAGGCTGCAGATCCTCAAGCATCTGGTCCATCCTATCAACATCATCTTCACCGTCATCAACTTCTACTTCTGCTGCTCGTTCAGTATCTTCACCATGGAGATACCAGACCTTATAGCCTGGCACGAAACCATGCGAGCACAGGTGTAGTGTGACCTGCCTCTTGGTGTGGCTCGTCATATTTCTACATTTATTGCATGGACACCTAATATTATCTATTTGTGACAAAGCAGCTGCATGGTCCAGAAACATCTGCGTCTTGGCAAACCATTCACTTGTGTGACACCCACCCTTCTTGAAACCTTCATACATCCAATCACGTCTATCACCCATATTGCGGCTGTGTGTACGAGTAAAAATTGCGTGTGTGAGACATTCATGTTTATAAACGTCACACATATATCTATACGTAAGTAGTAAAACTATATATATATATATATACATAACATCACCTTCATCACATTAACATGATAATAATTAATTAACAATATTGCAACATCCAATTTTAAGTCAAATAATACTAACAAATAACATGTGATATTAAAACCGACGAAAATTAACATGTGATATTAAACTAACAAATTGTAATCGTATTACAGTTAACTCCCGTCGGCCATAAAAACCGACGAAAATAAACAATAATCACACTCTAATCAAGCCACATAAACTAACTCTAATCACACTCTAATCACATTAAAGCTAACTCCCGTCGGCCATAAAAAACCGACGAAAATAATCACATTTATTTACATATAGGTAGGATTATACCTCGACGAGGGCTAGAAGCGGCGTTCGGGCGGACGGCGGCGCTTCGGGACGAACTGAGGGCGTTGGCGGCCTCGGGGGCGGCGTTCCGGCCTCGGGTGGCGGGCCTCGGATGACGGCGGCGCGGTGGCGTGGCGGCTCGGCGGCCCGGCGGCGCAGGAGCTCGGCCACGCGGGTGCTCGGGCGGGCGGCGGCTCGGGCGGGCGTCTGCTCGCTGCGGGCGGCGGCGGCTCGGGGGCACGGGCGGGCGGCGGCTGGGGCGCGGGCGGGCAGCGGCTTTGGGGGCTCGGGCGGGCGCCGGCGTTGGGGCGCGGGCGGGCGCCGGCGTTGGGGCGCGGGCGGGCGGCGGCTCAGACGGGCGGCGGGGGCACGGGCGGGCGACGGCGTAGGTGACGCGGGCGGGCGCCGGCGTTGGAGCTCGGGCGAGCGGCGGCTCGAACGGGCGACGGCGGCTCGTCAATTTCAGCGAGAGAGAGGAGGAAGAATGAGTCCGCGCGGGCTCGGCCGTTGCTCTAAAACCATTAATCCCCGTCGGCCTATGACGTGGCCGACGGGAATTAAATAACCCCCGTCGGCTTAGGGACAAAGCCGACGGGAATTACTAAACCCCGTCGGCCAGGGACGTGGCCGACGGGAATTAAAATAATTCCCGTCAGCTAGTTGACGACCGACGGGAGTTACTTAATTCCCGTCGGCTTTTACACTGGCCGACGGGAATTAAGCTGGCCGACGAGAGTCAACGGAATTCCTGTTGTGAGCGAAGATTGGAGAACTGAGATCATCTCTTACCTTCAGGGTAAGTTCCTTTCAGATGACGAAGCCTATAATAAAAGGATAGAGGCAAGAGCTCGTCCATATGTCATGATAGAAGGGGAGTTATACAAACATGGAGTTTGCGCTCCGCTGCTCAAGTGTTTATCTAGAACCGAAGGTATAGAGTTGATGAAAGAAATACATGCAGGCCTGTGTGGATCCCACATTGGATCTAGTCCGTTACTTGGAAAAGTTTTCCGCCAAGGGTTTTATTGGCCGAAGGCAGCTTCGGATGCAGCGGAGTTAGTTCAAAAGTGCGAAGGTTGTCAGAAATGTGCAAGAGATCAAAAGCAACCTTCGTCTTTGACACAGCTGATACAACCCATCTGGCCATTGCAAAGGTGGGGCCTTGACTTGTTAGGACCATTACCACCGGCTCAAGGGAATCTAAAATATGTTATAGTGGCCGTGGAGTATTTTTCTAAATGGATTGAGGCGAAGCCATTAGCCACAATAACTTCGGCCACTGTCCAAAAGTTTTTCTGGCAGAATATTGTTTGTCGTTTCGGAGTACCGAAGGCCATCACTGTGGATAATGGAACGCAGTTCGACTCCGAAGCTTTCAGAAATTTCTGTGATCAAATTGGTACGAAGATCCATTTTGCATCAGTCAGGCATCCGGAGTCAAATGGGCTCGTTGAAAGGGCCAACGACATTATCATGACAGGAATAATGAAGTTAATCTTCAATCAACCCAGGGGAAAGTGGCCAGATCAGTTAACCAAAGTGGTGTGGAGCCACAACACAACAACATCAAGGTCTACAGGCTTTACTCCATTCAAGTTGTTGTTCGGTGACGAAGCAATAACTCCGGAAGAAGCTAAAGCTGGATCAATAAGAGTAGTAGCTTCGGCAGAACCAGGTCCTGAAGATGCCTGTTTTGTGGAAAAAGATGCTTTAGAAGGGATCAGGCTTCAAGCTGTGGAGAATATCAATAAATACCAAGCTGAAACAGTCAAATGGCGAGATAGAAAGGTCCGGCTAAAAAATATTGAGCCGGGACACTTGGTGCTTCGGAGAGTGGCCAACCCAGACACAGTGGGCAAGTTACAGTTGAAATGGGAAGGGCCTTTCTTAGTAGCGTCTTCGTCAAGGCCTGGTTCGTACAGATTGAAGGACATGGACGGCAACGAAATTCCAAGATCTTGGAATGCAGATGAGCTTCGGCGATATTATGTATAACTTGATATAACTTTTTATGTTTTTTCTTTTCTTTTTCATGGCACCCTTTTCCTTTCTAAAGGGGGAGAAAGGTTTTTAATGGGGCCATCATATGTAATTTCCTTTTTAGTTTTATAAGAGCAAAATCCCCCAAAGAATGTAAATGTAAAAGCTGAGAACGCACCATCGAGTGCCGAAACTGAAAAGGCGAAGAAGCTCCAAAGACGTTCCTAAGGGAATGCAGAGCTTACAGCGAAAAGTCAACGCTGATTCCGCCGAAAGTAAAAGGCGAAGAAGCTCCAAAGACGTTCCTAAGGGAATGCAGAGCTTACAGCGAAAAGTCAACGCTGATTCCGCCGAAAGTAAAAGGCGAAGAAGCTCCAAAGTCGTTCCTAAGGGAATGCAGAGCTAATGTGTGCTTGTTTCTAAGGAAATAATGGCTGAGGGTATGGCTTCGGATATGTGTTTGGACATTCATTTGCACATCACATTACATCATAGCATTTGCATTCATAAACATTCATTCATGGCATAAGTGGTTGTTTCGGTAAAAAAGAAGAAGCGGTCTTTTATGCTTCGTTGTGTATAGAAAAGAATGGTTTCGGCAAAAAAGAAGAAGCGGTCTTTTATGCTTCGTTGTGTATAGAAAAGAATGGTTTCGGCAAAAAAGAAGAAGCGGTCTTTTATGCTTCGTTGTGTATAAAAAAGAACGGTTTCGGCAAAAAAGAAGAGGCGGTCTTTTATGCTTCGTTGTGTACGAAAAGAAGGGAAGGTGTTTTTTTCGCCTTCGGCTCAAAATATTAATTTCGTCCACATCAAAGCACCTCAATGGAAGGGTAAGGATATATTACAAGGTATGAACAAAGTTCGTTAAGAGCAGTTTAGCTGTATTTACAAAAGTCGTTACAAAAGTCTCTTGAGTTTTTCTAGTCTATTCCTACTAATCTTCGTCAAGCTTCAGCTTCGGCGGCATATTCTTTAAGTATCAGTTTCAGCTTCGTCATCCTACATGAATCAAGGTATTGCGAGTAAAAATCAAGTGTGAAGGAGAAGGTAAGCACAAGGTATCATTTCTTACTAGTTCAAGATGACTTCGAGCTTCGTCTCCAGCCTTCTCTCGCCCGCCTTTTGTCCATATCATTTTTATAAATCTGTTTGAAATGCTTCGGGCGAGGTCAGGAATATCGTCTAGAATTGATGGAGACAGAGTGAAATTCGGCCTGTTGACGATTTTTCCATGATCACAGCCGGCCTTCAGAAACGCTGCAGCAGTGCCCCGAGAAGCTACCCAGGCACAGAAGTCACCGTGCCCGGCTATAACTTCATCAAGCTCATCAATTTCAGCTTCAATATGTTCGAAGGTTCTTGGCAAATTTTCAGCTGAAGGGGCGAACTTCCCACTGCTGGCTCCAACTGAGTAAAAGATCTTTTTTAATTGTTGAATACAGTTGTTGCTAAATTTCAAACATTTGTCTTGAAGGCTTGTTAATGATTTCTTCAAATCTGAGCTGGTTTGGACTTCGGCCTCAAGTTTTGAATTAAGCTCTAGCTTCTCTTGTTCAAATTGTTTTGATTGGCAGAGGAGCTTCGAATTCAATTCTGCTACTTTGGCTTCAGTGTCTGCCAATAACCCTTCAGTTGTTTGGAGTTCGAAGTCTTTCTTTTCGATAATAGCTGATTGCTCTTTTATCTTGCTCTCTAGATTTTCAATTATAGCTTCGTGTTTCTTATCCTCTAGATCTTGTTGCATCTTCAAAGCTTTGCTCAGTAGCATGCTCTGCACATAAACAACCTTCGTTAGGAACATTTTCATTATTAAAAACAATAAAAGTCAGAGAAAAGTTGTTTACCTTGAAATTGGAATAAAATAAGCTACCAACGATAAGTTGTCGTCGGTAGCGGCTGATATCTGTTTCTAGCTTCGGAAAACCGATACTCTTTGAAAGAGTACCGATCACCTTAGCTCCAGTTTGATCTCGGATGCAGCCTAACTTTTCATCATCAACACCTCCGAAAAGAAGAGCTCCTGGCTTATATCCGCAAGAATTGGCATAGTCTTTAAGCTCTTCTATTTCGGCCTTCGACAGTTTTTGCCCAACTAAATTTTGAAATATGTAGGCTTCGTCTTCCGAAGTATCTTCGGCTATTTCCTTTCCCTTTCCAGGCACTGTGGCCATGGTTTCTTCAGCAGCGGTGGCAGCTTCTTCTGCGGCCATGTCTAGCAAAATTTTGTCGATGTCTTCAATTGTAGTTTCCAAGTTCAAATCTTCGGCTGAAGCGGCTTCGGTAGCCGCGACCTCCGAAGGTGTGACTTCGACATTTGTTGTGCCCTCAACAGCTGGCGTTTTCCGAATTGACGCCCTCGGTGGCGTCTTGTCAATAACTTCGGTCACTGCAATAATTCTTTGCCTTTTTGTTTTGGTTATCTTCGTTTTTTCCGGCTCCTCCACCTTTCGAAAAAGCTTCGTCAGTTGAGGCCCTAATGGACTTAGCTTCGCGGGCAGGAGTTCAGTCATTACCTTTAAGATTTCCTCCACGTCGCTGGTAGAAGGTGGTGCAGGAGTCCCCTCTTCATCGGATAATTTTCGCTTTGGAGTTGATATTTTTCTCTTCTTTGGAATTTTCTTCTCTTTTGGTGGTTCTTCCTCATCTTTGTTCAAAGTCTCGGCCACTCTTTTCCTTTTTTGGCCCTCAGCACCCTTGTTCAGCCGTTCATAGTCAGGGTACTCGAAACCCAGGGCATCAAACACTCGGTTCAGCCTTCGCTTCGGACGGGTGCCGAAGGCCGCGGTCATCAGTTGATCTTCTTTTTTGGAATAGTTCCCAAGAATTTCATTACACATTACCTCAACTGTGTCCAGCCACTCTTGGCAAGGTTTTTTAAAGTATTTCTTGAACTTGAAATGGTAAGGAAGCCGGACAAGTTCCCCCTTCTTCTTCTCCCCCTCTAGCTTTGGCATTTCCCATTCTTTTAGAGTAGGGAAAACCCTGAACGCCAAGAACTCTTGAACCAGATCCCTGGTACCGATATGCTCTGAAATAATTTCAAACTCACCCAGTGCAGCCCAGGTGGGACCTTCTAATGTCATGTGGCATCGCGGTCTTGTCTCTCCGAAGATTAATTCAAGTGGGCTTTGTACCAACTTCTCTTCGTCTTCGTTAACCTTCACATAAAACCACTCTGATTTCCAGCCTGCCGGCCATTTGCTTCGGTAGCTGATAACAGGAAACTTTGTTGTTTTCTGGTAGGCAAAATTGTAGCAACCAAAGTTATCATGTAATCCATCTTTTCTGGCCTTCGTTTGGTAATGTAACTCATGAACTCGACAAAAACTGTCAGCAAACGGTTCCACAGCCTGGCTTCGGAGGGCCCAGATGTAAACACTAAGCCTAACGATAGCGTTAGGAGTCAATTGATGAAAGTAAATTCCAAACTTCTTCAATACATCTACAATAATACCATGAAGGGGGAATCTCAGCCCAGCCTTTAAAAAGCTCTTGAAAATAACTATCTCGTCCTTCTCTGGCTTCGGGGTAGTCTCTTCTCCCCCGAAGCGAAGTAGTTTCTTCTGATTTTCACTGAAATAACCTGATTTTACCATCTTGGAGAGATCAGCTTTCGAAATGGTCGACTTTCCGAAGTCTAAGTGACTGGGTTTGCTAGGCATGGCAATGCGATAATCATCTTCGGGATCAGTTTCTTCAATGTTCTCTTCTTCTCCTTCGGCAGTTGTCGGGTCTGCTTCAGCAGCGGGGATTTCTTCCATAGTTACCAGTCCGGATCGTTGCATTGCTTCGGATATGGGAACAGTCTCCGAACCTTCAGCTTCGTCTCCTTCGCGCTCAACCCTGGCGGTAGATCGCACCCTGGCCATTTGATTCTGAGTTTGTGGAAATTGAATACTTTTTTCTCCCGAAGTTTTTTCCTTCTGACGAAGCAGACTTCGAGTTGGACCTTCGTTCAATTCCGAGAGTCAAGCTTCGGCTATGGTTAAAAATTTTGGCAGCAAAACAGTGCAAATAGCAATGAATGCTGTGGTAACTTCACACCTACTCGTCTGTTTATATAGTGCTGCAGGTAAGAAGGCGAAGCGCCAGGATTTTTTACACCAGGCGGACAGTCACTAGCCCTCGCTGCGCGGTGGACCGCAGAGACTAAACAGTAACTCTGCAAGGTGGGCCTGGCACGCGCTCGGAAACTGGATCGTTTCTCGGCAACGAGCTCAGGGAAGGTGTTTTTTGGACCTTCGGCTTCCCGAAGCTTGAGAGGCTTTTTTCACGGATCAAGCTCGTTACGAAAAACGATCTAGCGCTGCGAAAGGGGATACTGTTGGGGCCATGCTTCGTTGCGCCGAAGGTCTTACGGGAAGAAGCAGCTTCGGCTGAAGTTGTCCCTAGGAGATGACCGAAGGTTCCTTTTCATGAAGCTTCGGCATTACAAACCGACATAGAGATAGAATGACCTTTATATCCATAAAGGTCTGAGTCAATGATTGTAAACTTTTATGAGGGGCATAATTGTAATTCGTCATAGGCTGTGTCCTGTGTCTATAAATAGATGAACAGTACCCCCGTACTGTTCACGCTGACTTGTATTCGCTCGTGCGTCACGCTTGGATTTTTGCCTTCTGTCAAGCCGAAGGTAAAACTGTAATTCAATGTTATTCAAGTACGTTCATAACTATATGATTAAATGACATTAATGATGGCATATGATTGTTTATGTTATTTCTCATGTCTCATATGCTTCTCCTTTCATTGAAATATACCGTAATGTCGAAGGTACGTCCTTCATGACCTTCGTCTGAAGATCATTATATCCTAAGGGAGATAATGCTCTGAAGGACGAAGGGCATTAATCATTAACCCTTTTTTGTGTTGCCTTGTTCTTAATTCATAGTACTTGAGAACAAGTCCCCAACACCTTCACCTATGCTCGCCCCAATCAGCGAGGACAACAATTCTCGTTTACCAGCTCGGTCCATGCAAAGACAGCCACGCTCCATCCCAATACGATGACGCCTACCACTTCGTGACAATTCACTCACTCTTTGTTTCGCCACCGCCCTTCGCCGCCTATACTCAGTACTCGCACCCGGGAGACCCCCGGAACCCTCCACGCGTGGCGAAGGCTCCGCTGCAGCCACATCTAACGCTGCAAAATAATCCAAGCCTTCATCCGAAGACTCCTCCGTCCACAAAATCGAACTCCCAGAATCATCAGACTCAAAACACTTAGACACAGAGCCACACGAATTATCATCGGCAGGTACTATGGTTGAGGCCGCCACAAAATTAGTATCGTCAGTAGCGATTGCGTGCGCAGGCCCAAACGTCGGAACCTGCGCAGCAACCGAGGTTCAGTATCATACAGACAAAATTTACAGCTAAACTCCCCAACACCTATGCAGCCACCTGCGAAGGCCCGGCCACGGCCGCAGGGTCTTCGGCAGCCTGTTCGACCACTGCCTTCGAGGCGTCCTCGCCCGTCGGTGCAGGGGCTGGCGTGGGGTCTTCGCCAGCTCCAGTCGGCACGGGGGTCGCCGAGGGACCCTTGCCCACATTGGTCGAAGGCGCCAGCTCCACCCCTGAGGCCTCGGGCAGCGTGTTGTCTAGGTCACCAAGGTCTTCAACCTCTTTTTCATGCACCATCTGCAGCAATAGCGCTCTCATTCAGCAAAACCACACATACCCACACATATAACCACACAAAATAAGCCCTTACCTGATCCATTGCCCGGTCGGACCTCTCCCGGACCGTCTCTCGACCGTGAGGACCCACATCCTGTCGAAGAGCGCCCCCGCCGACCGCTTAAGCACCAGGTCCTCGACCTAGAAGATGTCGCGTTCGAAGCCTTCGTACGACTGGTCGAAGACCTCGAAATGCCCGCACCCCTCGCAGGACAAAGCATTCACGGCCCCCTCACAGGTGACGAGGGAGGCAAAGGACATGAGGCCCGTAATGATTGTTGGTAGGACCCCCAGCTCCTCCTGCATCCACTCAAGGATGCAGAGGCCCACCTCTTGGCTGGGCACTTCGAAGGGGGTGGTCCGCGCACCCAGCTCCCGGTAAGCATCCACGAGCTGCGCATGCGTCCGCTCAACCTCCACGCGCGTTGAGGCCTCGGCTTTATCCACGCGGTTGCGCAGGCCACCGAGCCGCGCTTCCAGCTCCTCGGCGCATTGGCGGGCGAGACTGGCCTCCGCCCGCGCAAGTTTAGCATCGGCTTGAGCAGCCTGCGCGTCAGCGATGGCCTTGTTCGCGTCCCTCCTCTCCTCCGCCAACTGGCGCCGGAGTTCCCCCTTCTCAGCCTCCGCAGCGGCCAACCCCTCCGTCAGCTTGCGGCTTTTGTTTTCCACGACCGACTTCTCCCGAACAGCATCCATATGCTGTGCTCGGAGACGCTCGACTTCGGCAGCAAACTCCGAAGTCATGGTGCCAGACGCAACATGGTCGGCGAAGGCGGCCACCTGCCACAAAAACCCATGAGATCCACAACGACATAAAAACAATGAACTATCGAAGCCCCACACGACTTATATGCTTCAGCTGCTGCGACGCAAGCCTTAGCTGCTGGGACACGGAGCCCGCCACATCTTTAGCGGCGGTGGCCGACGAAATCTCACCGCTCGCGCAGAAGGCAGACCACAGGTCCTGCGAAGCACCCTTTGCCCCACCCGCCGCCGTTGGCGAGGCGGCCGCCACCGTAGCCAGAGCGACAGCCAGCTGCCCCGCATCCGACCCTGCACCATGATCTCATTTCAGACCTCATCCTCAAAAAAAACTTATCAACGAGGTAATCCGCCAAGCAGATGTCCGTGTCAAAGTCGGCAACACGTGCCGCTGCCACATCAGTGAGCGCCAGCGTCGCCGGCCTTTGTTCCTTCGTGGCCTCGGCCGAGGATAGCTTGCCCGCGCTGGAAGCAGCAGCCCTCGCACCCATCGAAGACTTGCTGGGCCCGGGGGCAGCCGGCTTCGCGGCCGGTGGTGGTTTGCTGCTGCTAGGGGCGGCAGACTTCGCGACTCCCCGCGCCTTCTTCGCTTCGTGGAAAGGGTCCCCGACCCTAGTGACCGCCCGGCACTTCCGCGCCGCATCCTAGCGATCCCTCTCCATCACTGCCAATACAACAGCAGCAATATTCCGCCCATAAGGAAAAATCTTCAACTCACGAGCCATACGAGACGTAAACATGTCTTCACCGGCCGCGCGGGGGATCGGAACGTTCCTACGCCATCGACCCCCGGTAACCCTCAGCATTCACGCCGAAGACTCCCGGAGCTCGGGCGAAGACATCCTTCCCCCGAGGGCCGCGCAAGTACCCATTAACTCCACAACAAAACGATCGGAGACCCCCAACCCTTGAGTTGTAGTACCTAATTTTCTCTTCTTCATGGCCGGCGCAGCCTCGCGCGACGAACCATCCCCAGCCGCGGCCACCGGTTTCTTCCCGCGGCGATCGACAGCCACAACAGCGTCATCCCCGGGATAGCCGACGTACGACAAACGATTCAACTCGAAGGCCCTATTTAGGTGAACATTGGCCCCGCGAATATCCCAACTCTGTAGAGCCTCCGTCCTCGGCACATACCGCCCTACAATCCTCACTGCTCCGTCCTCCACTTCACGCACAAAAGCGGCTGGGTCCCGGCCGCGCAGATCCAACGCGAAGGCCGGACTTCGCACTTGCTGCTCGCCTAGGGAGGGCATCTGGCGAGGGCATACTTCGCCCAGCGTCCAACCATGCACCAAGGGCCACCCCATAACCGATGAACTCCTCAACCAAATCGCGCCCGCTACTCATGCGGGCAGCACACCGAAGGGCGCCTTCGTCCCTATCATCCTCTGCCACCTCAAACGGCGGGAACGCCACATAACAGTGGGAGCACATCACGGCCACCAGGAGCCCTGGGAGGTCTTCGACTTTGGCCCCCGACACATAAAACCAATAATCATACCAGTTGCCCCACTTGTTGTGGGCGCAGGGAACCAGCTCCACAACTTCTGCCGAAGTCTTCCCAGTCCTTGGTGTAAAGGTGCACGATCCAAACTGTGCAATCTTGTCTCCAATCTTCCTTTTTTGCCAATGCAGACAGTAATTCTTGGCGAAGACCTCCACGGAGGGCTGTCCACCGTACGAAGTCGCCGCCCAGACATACTTCGCCAGGGCCACCACGGCGTTCGGCGTCAGCTGGTGGACCTGGACCTCAAATCTCTGTAGGACCTCCGCCACAAAACGATGCGTAGGTAGGCGAAGGCCGGCGGTGAAGAATGCCTCAAACATGACTAACTCGCCCTCGGGCTCGGGAACCTCTTTCGCCCCCGGGACAGCCCGACGCCGTTCCCAAAATACCCCAATTGTTGCATATCCTGCACGCGAATCGAGGAAATCCTTGAGACGCCGAACTCCACTGTGTGACCCGGCTGTAACTCCGTCGCCGCCAAATCGCTCAAGGTATCTTCGGATAAATCAGCCGGTGGCGTGTTTGCAGCAGATGAGGAAGAGGACGACATCGCTACGTACCGTCGGCGGCGGCGTGCAGTTTGCTTGACGCGGGCCAGATCTCCGACGCTGAAAGATCCAGGAGGGCAAGCGAGCGGGCGAACGGTTTCAAAATGTTAGGGTTTTGCGGCGCACAGAAAGGTAAGAGAGCCCGAGCCACGCCGCCCCCCTTTTTATACATAGGGCATGACGCTTCGGGAAGCCCGCAGTCCAACAGTACCACGTCCATCAACGGTCACATCAAAAACCCCTGTGGAACCACTTTGAGCGAGGGCAGCGTCTCCACCATCTAGCGAACGTCTTCGGCACCAGATGACTCAATCGAACTGGTCCCTCGGAGGGCAAATGTTGGGGCGAAGGCGAAGACGCCACCCTTCGCTCTAGTAACGAGAATGTTGGGGCGAAGACGAGGATGCTACCCTACGCTCCAGGTCTTCGTCACCTCGCCACCCTTCGCTCCAGGTCTTCGTCACCTCGCTTCACCAATGGAAGCAAGACGACCGGCGCGGCCCTCCCTTCGACCTCCACACTGCAAGACGAAGGACCAACGATGAAGTCTCTCCATCCCAAATCCTCACCCGACCTGGAGGCCCACGTGGGATTCGGCCCACTATAACAGGCCCCGCACGGAGAAGCGTGTTACGGGCCCAATTTGTAATAGCTTTTCTGTAATGACGGTCTGTAACCCTCCCTTATGGGAATATTCTAGGGATAGTCCAGGTGCCCAACGGCATAAACGTCCTTACATCGGGACGTTGGACACTCGGGCATCTATAAATACCCCTGTACAGTGCCCTTGAGAAGCTGGATTAACAGAGCAATCGCCATCTCGAGTTAAACCTTACTTGCGTTCTTTCCACTCCTCCGTTGGATTAACTTGCTCAGGAGCGCAAGTTCCAACAGCGGGTATGGGTAATGGGAAGCAATCATCCAAACCCGATTACTCATGGGTAATATTCACCTAGTAAAATTAGGTGTGCAGACTAATAGGCAATAAGTACAACAACTAACCTTACCTCTCCCAACCCTTTTAAGCACCCATCCACCTAAACCTAAGCGGCCATCCACCAGCCACCTGCTCACCAGTCCACGTGCCATTTTGTTTTTGATGTTTTTTATGGTTAAACAATGTTTTTCTTGTTACATGTCAGATTTATTGGTGATGTATTGTTGTTATATGTTGTGTGGCTGTGAATGTCATATAAAATATAATGTGATAATGTTTTTTCTTATAGAGGATGGGGCCCCGATACCCAAATGGGCATGGGATGAATCTTATACCCATGATGGGTATGGGTATGGGGATGGGGAGGAATCTAGCTTCATGGGGATGGGTATGAGGTGTCCAAACCCAGTGGGAAATTCCCCATTAACACCTCTCTCAACCCTCAACGAACACATTCATCCACATTATTCTCATATAAACATTCTCACATCAATTCACAATCACAAAACATATTCTCACATACACATTCCAATTTCATTCACACAAACACATATTGCAACATCACATATAGTTCCACATCCACATAGTTTGAAATCAACATTCACATAGTCTTTGACATCCACATTGACATAGTTCGAAATCAATTACATAGTTCAACATCACACATATCCGTCACCTTATTGGTTGGAGTTATGTCCACTTCCTCTGGCTATACTTTAGGTGTTGAAAAGGTTGTTCACCCGTGAAGCCGAGGCATCGTCTTAACCAAATCTATCATCGTCTTAACCAAATCTATCTCTAGGTGCGGCAACAGAAGCGGGAGGTGTATCAAAGCCCCGTAACACACACATATGGGATATTAACCACTAAGTTCTACATTTGTAACACACACGCATATATGTACATATAATAGGGAATTGTGGCAGAGGTGGAGGCAGTAGTAGCGACGATAGTGCAAGGTCCAGAGGCGGCATCCTATACGGTGGCATCAGGATGCCCGCTTGTTGTGCTAGTTGCTACAAGTTAGATGCAAGTAACCGTTGAGGAATTAGGATACGTAGCATGTGTTTGTAGTTGTTACGAACAAAATATTACTTCAACTTACCGAGAGGAGAGCTTGCTGCTGGGCCAAGAGGTTCAAATAGTAGTCGTCCTTCTGCTTCTAGTACTCAACTTGTTGCCTCTGGTACTCCGCCTGCTACCTCAAAACTTCCCGCTGATAATCTGACTGCTACCGCAACACTGCAATCTCTATGTCCTGGACGGAGGATCGAGGACGAGGTGCCTACGAGGACGAGGATACGAACTGTCATCCATGGCATCTCAGCTCCTTAGAGTCAATTATAGAATCAAAAATACCCAACTTACAAGAGTGAACCATGGACTTAGTAGAGTAAACCATGGACTCGGTTCAATCGCAAGCAAATGAGCATAACTTCGAAATCCAAATGAAATACTCTCACCATCCATGTGCTTGTCCTCCTGCACTAGTGTTGGGGGCCTTCGGCTTCCGAAGGTCCTCAAAAACATGATTTGACAATATTTTCCGAGTGAAACATGTGAACAGGTATCTTCGGAGTCAGGTTGCGGGTGTACAAGAGCATGGTTAAGACGAAGTTTGACTGGGATGGAAAGCGATCACGACGAAGGATAGGACGATCACGAAGCTATGTACAGAAAAGCTTCGGCATGACGAAGGAAAAGAGGAACCGACTTAAGGATGAAATGTCAAGTTAAACCTCGAAGGATTGCCATAAAGTTATTATCAAATGTAAAGGGCATCAATGTAATTATACGCGGGCTGCGTCCCGTGCCTATAAATAGATGAACAGTACTCCCGTACTGTTCGCGCTGACCTGGCATACGCTTTCTCGCATCACGACTGTACCTTTACTTTCCTTCAATCTGAAGGTACATTTGTAATTTGTTTTTATGAATTTAGAAATAAAAGTAAGTTGATAATAATATTCGTATCATTACTCATGTTTTATGTATGCGTGCTTTCTTTTACCATATAGCAACCTTACGAAGGTCTTTTCCTTGGTCACCTTCGTCCAAGATTCATTATATCCGAAGGGACATAATGCTTTTAAGGATGAAGGAGTTTAACATTTAACACTTTTTATGTTGCCTTGTTCTTAATTCTTAGCATTTGAGAACAAGTCCCCAACATTGGCGCCCACCTCCGGTGAACTCACTTCCACTTTTTGAGTTTTGAACACCTTCGGCAAGCGTCACCTTCGTCATGCCGCCGAAAAAAGCTTCAACGACAGGGGCTGCCACTCTGCAGCCGCTGGACCCCAATCAAGATGTCGTTTCTCTCAGGGAGGCCCGAAGCCAGAAGAGGAAGGTCATCAGTCCAACGCCTCCGGAGGACGACTTGGATCAAGAAATCCAAAATTTAGAGATGATCAATCAACAGGTTCAACGGAAGAAGGAGAAGATGGCTCGTCTAGCTGATCTTCAAAGGCAGATAGACGAAGCCTCTGAAGAGCTTCGACATCTTGCTCAAGATGACCAGGACCAAAGGCCCCCGCGTAGAGAGCTTCATCAAGAGGGTTTCCACAACGAGGGCGACTGGTATGAAGATTTCCATCACGGAAATTTTGCTTTTGATGATGCTTCTCCCTTGTCAACAGAACTGCAGGCTATTCCTTGGCCACAGTCGTACAAGCCGCCCCAGCTCCCCATGTACGACGGTCATTCAGACCCGAAACAATTCTTGATGAGCTATGAGGCAACTATATCTTCGTACGGTGGCAACACGGCGATCATGGCAAAGTCCTTTGTCATGGCTGTCAGGAGCGTTGCACAAACCTGGTACTCCTCCCTTAGGCCAGGGACAATCACCTCATGGCAAAAGTTGAAGGATATGTTGATAACCAGCTTCCAAGGGTTTCAGACGAAGCCAGTCACTGCTCAAGCTTTATTCTAGTGCACCCAGGATCACGAAGAATACCTTCAGGCATATGTCCGAAGGTTCCTACGTCTGAGAGCACAGGCACCAACAGTGCCCAATGAAATTGTCATTGAGGCCATGATCAAGGGGCTTCGGCCAGGACCTGCAGCTCAGTACTTTGCCAGGAAGCCTCCTCAAACTTTGGAGAAGATGCTCCAGAAGATGGACGAGTATATTCGAGCTGACAATGATTTTCGCCAAAGAAGGGAGAAAGCTTTCAGGTTCTCTGAAATGGCCAGGGGCTTCGGAGGAAGATTTTATCCGAGGCACGTCAGGTCAATTCACAATTCTACCCAAAATGATGACAAAGGGAATCAACAACAAAAGCCACAGTGCTCCTCGCAAGCTTCGGGGCAACAGCAAAGCTCTTTCCGGCCGCCAGCGCCAAGGGGCAGAGGCGCCAGGGGCTTCGGGGGAAGATTTGGAGATCAACCAAGAAAAATTTATTGCCTATTCTGTGGTGAAGGCAAGGGCCATACCACCAGGATGTGCCATTTTACCATCCAGAAGCAAAAGGAGCTAGCAGAGGCTGCAGCGCAACAGAACCAGCCGAAGCAGGTCATGCATACTGCTTCGTACCATTCGCCTTACATTCCAGAATATGTAGGCAATCACCCTGCAGCCTCTGTTGCTTCGGCAAGTCAACCCCAAGCTTCCTGGCAACAGCTTCCACCACCACCACCAATACAACGTGGTCCGCAGCCAGAAGGGAGCCAGCACTCTCACCCCCAGAGGGACCTCAGGGAGGAGTCCGAAGCTCACACAATCAATAGCAATGTGCCAGAGTCGAAGCACATTTACTGACAAAATATCCTACCTCGTCAGCAGCTTTTTGCATTTTCGCATTCAGTTTTACTTTCTTTGTAGTAAAGAACAATTATGGGAAGTTTAAGTGTTTTTATCGTTTTTTCAAATTCTTGTAACAGTTTAGCTTATCATCATAATGAAAATATATCTTCTCCATAGGCTTGAGTTACTGAAGCACAAGAATTTATGGTGGCACGGAGAACCTTCGAATTATCAAAAACTTGTTCTAAGGAACGCACTGTAACTTCTTCGAAGTAGTAAAAAGTCGTTCCTAAAGGAGCGCAGTGTAAGTTTTCTGCTCAAAAGTCGTTCTTAAGGGAATGCAGATCTTACAGCGAAAAATAAACGCTGATTCCGCTGAAAGTAAAAGGCGAAGAAGCTCCTAAGGGAGGCTTACAGCGAAAAATAAACGCTGATTCCGCTGAAAGTAGAAGGCGAAGAAGCTCCTAAGGGAGGCTTACAGTGAAAAATAAACGTTGATTCCGCTGAAAGTAAAAGGCGAAGAAGCTCCTAAGGGAGGCTTACAGCGAAAAGTCAGCGCTGAGATAAAAAGATTGTGTGCTCTATTGCAGAGATGTGTGTATCTTCGGCATAAATATCATTTTGCATAGCATAACATCATCACATCATTTTGCATAACATAAGCATCATACATCATATCGCATGTAGAACAAGAAGGGGACACAGTATTGACCTTCGAGGAATGTTTTGAAAAAGAGAAAATTGTGCTAAAGCACAAGATAAATTGAGAAGAAGTATATCTTCGTCAGAGAGGCAACATAAAACTTTTTTATAGCTTCGAAGAATATTTTCACAAAGCTTGGATATTCTTCATCAGAGAAGTATGGAAATTCTTGTGACATATAAAAGATTTTCTTCACGAAGCATGAAAAGAAGGGAAGGTGTTTTTTCGCCGAAGGCTCAAAAAACGGTATGTATGCAAAATTTCATGCATCGTAAAGAATTGAGCCATAAATAGATTATATATTACATTCAAAGTTACAAAGTTTTACACATGTCATGTTCCAAGTATTTTTACAATGGCATTTAATCTTCCCTAAGAACTACTTCTGCAACTTCGTTTAGTAGCTGATTGACAACTTTGTCCATGATGGCTTCAGCCATTTGTCTAATTTCGTCGTCCCCCTTCGGGGGGGGGGTCCGGAGATGCCTCATCAGGTTCTGAGGGAGGAGAGGGCACGGCTATATTACTATTACAAACCACGAACAAAGTTCAAAATCAAAAATCACAACAAAATAAAAACCACTAATTAATACCTATTTGCCCTTTGGGCCCTGTGCTTTTTTCAGCAGCCTCCGCTACCTTCCTAGCGTCATGGATGCCTTTTTCGCTTCTCTGAATGATTTCTTGAGCCATTTCTCGGCCGCCATTGTCCCAAATGTCGGTGAAAAATTTTCCACTGACCTGGCTTGCTTCGGCTGAAGGGTCTTTGATATCTTCAGAGGATAACGCAGCTTCAGACTGTGCTAAAGATTTCACGTGCTCGCACCCTTTCTTCTCTAAAATAGTAACAATTCCCCTGGCGCCCGAAAAAGCTCAAATGTCCCCGCGACTATTCAAGATTTCCTCGAAGGCCTCAGCTTCGTGACTGATCCATTCAATCGGGCCTTCTGGATTCCCCCTTGTGAAATTTTCTTCACTAGAGAACGCGCCAACGCTGGCCAAGCTGGATTTTATTTTCTTAACACACTCTATGGATTTATCATAGCATCTTTTCTTCGAAGCACGAAGCTCTTCAACATTTACTTCCAAATGATTTGCCCATTGATCACTTAGTTCTCGTTTTGTTTGAATGCGTTCTTCTTTAGCTCGGGCTAGTTGTTTCCGAAGATCTTCGATTTCGCGCTTCTGAGCTTCGGCTTGAGTTTTAGAGCTAGCTTCGTCTTCCTTCATTTTATCCACCAATGTAAGCAGAATTTTGTCCTTTTCCAAGGCCTCGTTTCTTAGCCTGATAACCTCTGTTCGAAGGTTGTTAAGAGCAATAGTGCAGCTCTCGTATTCAGCATTCTTTTGTGCCCTTAAAGCATTGCTGAGTATTAAGCCCTATTCAAAAGAATGAATGGATTAACATAACAGCAAAAGACTAATTCAAAATTCATAAATTTCAAAATGTACAATTTTTGTACCTTCAGACTATTATATGCAAGGCTATCCGCAAGATCCTCCTTCGTCATGGCGCAAAGGCCAGCTTCAAGCTTCGGGAACCCCATGCTCCTAGCCATCTCTCGGCAGACGGATAATTCTTTATTGTCTGGGAGACAGTATAGGAAGTCATCTTTGTCTGTTCCATTGAACACTACGGCCCCCTTCGGATACTTCAGTTCTCGGGCATAGTGATTAGCTTCAAAAATCTCTTCTTCAGATAGTTTCTTCCCTGAAGCATGTCGCACAATATAATCACGTATTTTGGAAGATGCTTCGGGGGCGGCAGTGTCAATTTCCTCAATCAAAATCGGCTCTGACATTTTTGTTTTTTCAGCCTCTAAAGTTGCCTCTGTCAAATTTGTTGCTTCAGCTTTCAAAGGTTTCACCTTGGTGGGCTCCGAAAGTCCAGCTTCAGTTTGAAATTGCTGCTTCAAGGCTTCAGCAACAAAGGCTTCAGTAGATACTTCAGAAGCTTTAACAGTCTTCTTCGGAGTTATACTTGAAGATTTAATTGTTTCCAAAACATCCAACACATTAACCATCCTTTTTCTTTTCGGGGTTGCTGCTGGACCCTTTTGGATTTTCGTGGCCTCAATTTTTGTTGAGGGACTTAAAATTTCTAATGTTTTTGCTTTTTCAGTCCTCGGTTCTTCTGTTTTCTCTGTTGCTGGTACTTTGGCCATTTCCTCGATTTTTGCCACTGGAGTTGGTTCTCTGGCTTTGGTGGCCGAAGAGGCCTCACCAATAAACTCAGGCACTGTGGCCGGCTCAATATAACGTGGAGGGTGTGTGAGCACCTTTACCTTTTTCCTCTTCGGCGCTGGCTCACTAGGAGCAGCTGAAGCAATTTCCTTTGCAGGAGAAGTATTTTTCCTTTTTTGGCCTCGCACCGGGTAATGGTAGTCGGGGTAGATAAACCCAATTGCATCAAATACTCGGTTAAGCCTCTTCTTCTTTCGGCCTCCGAAGGCCGCTGATAGTGCAGTATCTTCGGCTTTCGAGTATACCCCAAGCAATTCGTCACTTATGGCCTCAATACTTTTCAACCAGTCATCATCTGGTTCAACAAACTTATCTCCGTATTTGAATGTGTATTTTAGCCTAACCAGCCCGCCTTCGTCAGGTTCCTTGACGGTCTCCTTCGGCATTTCCCACTTTTCTGCAAGCGGCCAAACTCTGAAGGCAATATGCTCTTGGACCAAATCCCTTGTCCCAATAAAAGAGCAAACCACGCCGAAGGCTCTCTGGCATTCTTCGGCTGCTTCATCCATTTCCACCTTCGGCTTTCGGAGCCCGAAGCATTGCCAGATAGGGCGCATAATGATACCTTTGATATCTTCATGTGATTTCAAGTCATTTTTCACGTAAAACCATTCTGTCATCCAGTCGCCGGGCCACCTCTTTCGAAAGGTTGGCACAGGGCAGCTTGACCCCGACCGAGCCCCGAAGCTGTAGTAGCCAAAGTTGTTGTGATACTGCTCTTTGCCCCAAGGTTTTGTCTCATACAATAGCTCGTGTATGTTACAGAAGCTTTTTGCGTTAGGTTCCAAACCTTGGCTTCTCACGGCCCACACAAAAATGTTCATCCTTATGATTGCTTCGGGGATAAGTTGGTGAAGGTAGATTTCGAATGTCTTCAATACTTCCACGACAAAACTATTCAAGGGAAATCGTAATCCAGCTTTTAAGAAGCTTCGGAATATCACGACCTCATTTTCTTCGGGAGTCGGACAAGTCTTCTCTCCTTCGTCAGCCCTCACAATAGACAAGTCCCGAAAGTATCTCCCTCTCATATTGACAAGATGATTTTCCTTAATACTGGACTTACCAAAAACTGCATGGCTTGATCTCCAGGGTCGATCTTCAGAATCTTCACCACCACTATCCACATCGTAACTTTCACTGTCGCCAGTATCTTCAGATAAACCCTCCAAAATCTCCCTGGTAATCTTCTCCGTATTGGTCTTTGACATTGATTCAAGAAAGCCCAGGTGCATCTCCTCAGAAAGGCTTAGCTTCGAACCACCAACGGCTTTCTTATCCTCAGGCATCTTCGCAAATGCTAGCAAAACAAACTCGAAACCGAAGCCTAAAAATTTAAAACCAAGCAAGTGCTGTTGCGTGCAGGCTAAAAAATTTTTTGGGTGAGTAAAAGTGGATGGCAAGAGAGCGTGCCAAATAAACTTGCGGTGAGCTCTTATTTATACACCCAGTGTGTCGGAAACTGGAGGGCCCCGTTTGTCAATGACTGCTGCTATTCTAGCAGAAGGAAGGTGTTTTTTTCGGACCTTCGGCTCAAAGCCTTCGTCCATGTCGCAATATGAATTTGTCATTGCAGTAAATTAATATTGCGAGGGGCTACTGTTGGGGGCCTTCGGCTTCCGAAGGTCCTCAAAAACATGATTTGACAATATTTTCCGAGTGAAACATGTGAACAGGTATCTTCGGAGTCAGGTTGCGGGTGTACAAGAGCATGGTTAAGACGAAGTTTGACTGGGATGGAAAGCGATCACGACGAAGGATAGGACAATCACGAAGCTATGTACAGAAAAGCTTCGGCATGACGAAGGAAAAGAGGAACCGACTTAAGGATGAAAAGTCAAGTTAAACCTCGAAGGATTGCCATAAAGTTATTATCAAATGTAAAGGGCATCAATGTAATTTTACGCGGGCTGCGTCCCGTGCCTATAAATAGATGAACAGTACTCCCGTATTGTTCACGCTGACCTGGCATACGCTTTCTCGCATCACGACTGTACCTTTACTTTCCTTCAATCTGAAGGTACATTTGTAATTTGTTTTTATGAATTTAGCAATAAAAGTAAGTTGATAATAATATTCGTATCATTACTCATGTTTTATGTATGCGTGCTTTCTTTTACCATATAGCAATCTTACGAAGGTCTTTTCCTTGGTCACCTTCGTCCAAGATTCATTATATCCGAAGGGACATAATGTTTTTAAGGACGAAGGAGTTTAACATTTAACACTTTTTATGTTGCCTTGTTCTTAATTCTTAGCATTTGAGAACAAGTCCCCAACAACTAGCATATGCTACCTGAGGGTCGATTGGCTGACTCCTCCAGTCATAGTCCTGCCCATGGCACTGAACCATCTCCTGTCCATATGAAACCTAGAGGCAAACACATCAAATATCAATCAATCATCAAGTTGATGCACAAATACATACTAGAGTACCTAAAACTCACTAGACGGTCGGTGGCTGTCTGAGTGCACAAAACATCGGAACCCCTATGCCCATGCATATACACCTGCACATCCGTGGGCTTATGATCGGTTTTGACTTCCTGTACATACACGTTTGAATGACACACTTCTATGTAGTTCGAAGTTAGAATGTACTATGACATACCATTTGCTTAGTTGTAACACCCCGTCCAATCCCTGCACCGGTGGTACTTACTCCTGGCAGCTCTCTAGGATCATATATTGTCCCTATAGACCAACACGGGTCTATTGTGCACACTTTGTCCTCACTCATGCGCACCCGAGAAAACTTCTCGGTCGATCACCCATCCCAAATTTCTCCAAGCCAAGCACACTTAACTTGGAGGTTCTTTCAAGACAGGCTTCTGAAAAAGAAGATGCACCTTGTTGATATGAGTACTCTATTAATTCTATTAAGCCTTGAGCCAGGATATCACCATCCCAGGGGCCAGGATATCACATTAGCCAAGCGCACATGTTCATCGCCGATGTAGTTGTGGAAAGACTCGGTACCACGGTTTCCCCTGTTCCTTTTGGAAATGGTGTGGAACTTAGGGGAAGCCCACCACCTGCACAAGGCCCGATAACCCTCTGACTAGGTGGCCATCCAAGGAATAGAAACATACATAAAATGTTTTTCAATCAAATAAATTGATGCATTAACATGTACCCAAAAGAAGAATTATCCAAAAAGATACAAGAGGCAACAACTTGTTTACCTCAAGGTATTGCTCCTCCATAAGGTAAATTGATGACCACTCTGCCTTGGTCTTCTTCATTGGCCAGTCATCATCACTTGCCCTATACCATGACTTTATAGCCTAAAGTCGAGCATAGTACATTGCATCTACAACGACATTGTTCCCGTTATACTCAAACACATAACGAGCATTTAGATCATATGACCCATCTTCTGCAACTTGTACCATTTCTACAAAAAACTGTGTTATATCATACAAGCAACTATTAAAAATTGTGGGTGATATTAGTAAGGGTGTTCAAACTCGCTCTCATATTGCTTCATTTTGTGAACATTTCTCTTTTGTTTCTTGTATTGAACCTAACCGTGTAGATGAAGCTCTACTTCATGTTGATTGGGTAAATGCAATTCATGAGGAATTAAATAACTTTACCTGTAATGAAGTTTGGGAGCTTGTTGAGAGACCAAAGAACCATAGTGTTATTGGTACCAAATGTGTGTTTCGCAACAAGCATAATGAAGATGGTTTGGTAGTAAGGAACAAGGCAAGATTAGTGGCACAAGGATATACTCAAGTAGAAGGATTGGATTTCGGTGAGAAGTTTGCTCCCGTGGCAAGATTAGAAGCTATCTGAATTGTCATTGCTTATACTTATGCCCATAACTTCAAACTCTATTAAATGGATGTAAAGAGTGCCTTCTTAAATGGTAAGATTAGTGAACTAGTGTTGTGGAACAACCTCCTGGTTTGGAGGACCCCAAAAGACATAACCACGTGTACAAGCTTTCTAAAGCTCTCTATGGGCTTAAGCAAGCTCCACGCGCTTGGTATGAAAGGCTTAGGGATTTCTTACTTTCCAAAGACTTCAAAATTGGGAAGGTTGACACTACTCTATTCTCTAAAAGGATTGGTAAAGATTTATTTGTTTGTCAAATTTATGTCGATGATATTATTTTTGGATCAACTAATGAGTCGTTTTGTGAGGAGTTTGGCAAAATGATGTCAAAGGAATTTGAAATGCCTATGATAGGAGAATTGAGTTTATTTCTCGGTCTTCAAATTAAGAAATTAAACGATGGAATCTTTTTGAGTCAATCTAAATATTTGAAGGACATTCTCATGAAGTTTGGCTTAGAAAATGCAAAGCCAATCAAGACTCCTATGGCTACAAATGGTCATCTTGATTTGGATGAGGGAGGTACAATTGTTGATCAAAAACTCTTTCATTCAATAATTGGTAGTTTGCTTTACATTGCTGCATCTAGGACTGATGTTATGTTTAGTGTTTCCATGTGTGCTCGGTTTCAAGCATCACCTAGAGAGGTTCACTTGAAAACCGCAAAAAGAATTCTAAGATACTTAAAGCATACCCCCAATATTGGTCTATGGTATCCCAAAGGTGCTCAATTTGAATTGATTGGATATTCAGAATCGGACTATGCGAGGTGCAAAGTTGATAGGAAGAGCACCTCCGGATGTTGTCAATTTCTTGGGAGGTCTCTTGTTTCATGGTCCTCTAAGAAGCAAAACTTGGTCGCTCGCTCTACCGCCGAGGCGAAATATATTTCGGCCGGTAATTGTTGTGCTCAATTATTATAGATGAAAATTCACACCAGGATTTAAGGGACAAAGTCGGGTGCATCTCATATATGCGCCAAAGAAGACAACACATATAATAACAGAGTGTATAGCGATAAATGTCACAATATCATCAGAGTACTTATTACATAGCAGAAGTCTTATAAAATAAAAGATAAATATAAAACGAACTAAAGTCCATCCTTAGCGCCATAAAGTCAACTGGGAGACGCCACCTAGATCAAGTCGAACTCCTCGTTGTGTGGCTCCTCTTGAACCACCTATTCTTCTCCTATGGAGGGTGTGAGACAGCAAGGGTGAGCTCACAAATGTTCGTCGCTCAACAAGTTGTGGGGAATAATGTGCATGAACTCTCCAAAGGTGGGATGTGATGTGTAAGGCTGATCAAAATAGGGGTTAAAGCTGAGCATTGCTTTTAAGTTGGTCAAATTTTATTAGCAGTTACTAAATGTGAGTAAATACCAAACCATAATAAGAATAATAGAACAAAATTAATAATAAATCCCATGCAATGCAAATGACAAATTGAATTTAGTTCCATAATTTAATCATGCGAGATTCCTGAGCTGCTCTTGACTGTGAGCTCGGCTAGTATACCAGTTTTACACTCTGCAGAGGTTGTACCCTGTACCCACAAGTCATGTTACCCATCTACCAAGGGGTCATGAATCCCATACACCTCTACCAAGGAAGCGAGGCAGGGTAACACTACGAGGCCTTTACAAAGTTCCACTAGCTTCCGAAAACCCGCTACAGTTTCTGGGAAGAGCAAATGTAGGAATCACTCGTCTGACCGCCATCGCAGCAAAATCAACCCGAGAACCTCCCTGCATGCCTACTCCCCTACTACCATTGCCCCTTTCGGGTAAGGTAGTCTTCCACTAGCTTTCCTAATTAGTCAGGCAAGGGCGTCCCATTCCACCCTTGTGGTGGCACGTGTTTCTCAAGTTAAGCTCCAAGTTCCAATTAAAGATAATGATCTTGACATGAACATAAATAAAATAACAGAATAATTGAACATGGATATAATGAAATATTAACCCAAAACCATGTAAAGCAATAGCAAACTACCCAAATGATTCAGGGGTAAACAAGGTAAAAGATAATCAGACTAGGGTGACCTATTGGGTCCCATCAAAATTAAACCTATGCATTAATGAGTGATAATAAAGAACATTATTGGGTAAAAAGTGGTCAAGGGCACAACTTGCCTGGGACTTGAGATTCCAGGTACTAGGATGATCTTCAGGTGACTCGTGACCTCACTGCTAGTCGTAGCAATACAAACAAACACGGATAAGCAAAATTAACATCACACCAAACATAAGAACAATCTGTATAACAATGATCTACGTGTTGCTACGAGATCGTGGAATCGAGAACTAGTAAAATCAGAGTCATAGTTAAGGAGTTATGATTTATGGGAGATCTATGTGAATTAAATATTATAAATTGATTAGTATACATCATATGAGACAGATTACACTATAAATAATCAATCTCAACCATAATTTTAATTATACTTAACTAGAGATCATGTTTTAACCAAATTATAATTATGGTCAGGTTGGTTTTGAGTTAAAAGAGCTAATCTAGTAGACATAGGATAAATAAATATCTAACTATAAAAGTATGCGACATGGTATAATTTATGTTGTTACTACGTATTAAATATTTATATGAAGCTAACGCAACTAGTACGAGTCAATTCGGAATTAAAACGGAGAAGTTATGAATTTCCAAAGATTTTATGTATTTGATACAAGATTAATTATGAGATCAATTTTAATATGATTTTCATGTCAAAACAGAGACACTATGTGATAAACAATATTATTACAAAATTATAGGAACTGGAATGGATTAATTTTGACTAAGTATGAATTTTCTAGGAATTAAACAAGTTCTAACAATTATTTTTACATTAAAAATCATTTTCTATTTATTTTTCCTGGGTTTTCTAATCTCCTGGACTGCACGTCAATTCCTAGGAAGCACAAGGGCTACGACACAAGTTGCACTAAGACTCAGGCTAAGTCTTGAGTGAACTGCGGGTTGATAACTTCGAATCGCGAGGGTTCTTCTACAAAATCAGCTCGGCGAATCGGTACGCAGCGTCCACCCTTAGATTCAACATGGACGCTCCGGATTTAAAATGACCGGATTTGAATCCCGAGCGCCAGATCCGAATCGGACAAACCAAATGTGTTTAGCCCAATTGCTATGGGCGGACTAATCCTAGCCACACGGTAGCAGATCAGCGGTTGGGATCAACCCCAACAAACCATTACACCCGATCAATCCTAGCCCTCAATCCGCCGATCAACGGTTCACGGTGCATCCTCCCTAGATCTAATCCTAGCCGACTAGCGAAGATCTAACGGTCAGTATGCCGCCTATCCAATACTGCCGCCTACCCAATACTCGACGGCAACGACCAGAGCTGCACATGACTCCGGCACGACGGCGCCATGTCCGAACACCCAGGCACACGCTCACGTTGCCAGCACTTCGATTCGACAGGAGCTACACACAGCGGGTTTAGGGCGAGTCCACGGGGCATGACTCTACTGGAGATTAGGTTCCAAACATGGTGGTCATACCCAATCTACGGCGGCGCTATCACCAGTGTTGAGGCGATCCGAGAACCGAGCACTATACTCGCAATTTCTTCGTAAAATGTGGAGAGGATGGCTAGGCGAACCGATTAGGTAACTACTTACCCGGAGTGGTGTCGAGACGAGCCACAGCCACGGGGCGGTGTGGCTCGCGGCGGATGTCATACTTTAGTGGGCAATTGGTGAAGTTCTAGGGCTCCCCCAGGCTTGACGATGCCTCGACTAGGTTGCCCACCATCAAGCGCAACCCCTCGATCTACCTCGGCCACCAGAATATTAGCGCAGACGTAGAACAACAGCAGTGCCGTCGAGTTTCCTTCCCTGCGCACCTCACGCCATTGGCGTTTCGACCCTGGGAGCTTTATCGGAGGGCTCGGAACAAGGGCACGGTGGGGCTTGGTCTTTATACCCCCAAGACCGGGTCCTAACAGCCACGGCTAGATTCGCGTGGCTATTCCACGGCGCGCACGATGGGGAGAAAACCCGTGCAGGGTTATTGCTATGGAGGGAAGGCTCCGACAAAATGGCCCCACGCGGCGGTGAAAGTGAAGTCATAGGTGTGTTGGTGCTTGGGCCACGCAGGTCGAAGTGGATGACGCCCGGGCCCCACTGGTCGGACGACTAGGAGCAGCGCGCGCGATTGCGAAGCTGCCACAGTGGGCCCACTCGTCTATCAGCGACTAGGTGAGCTCATAGTTGCATCCGGCGTGACTGGCTGCCCGCAAGCCCCACCTGTCTATTGCATGACGCAGCGCGCGCCCAACGCAGGCGAGATGGGCCGACGGGGGGGATAAGATAGATGGGCCGCAATGAAGGACTAGGACCAAGCGCCGACTTATGGCTTTTTCCCATTTCTGTTTTGCATTTTCTTTTCTATTTTCTCTTTCAAATCCCATTCTAATTCAAACACATGTCTTGAACTTCAAATTTCCAAGTATCCAAATAATTCCTAATATGAATATAAACTCTACTGTATACAATATTATTATTATTATTATTTATTCTTTTCCCTATTATGTATTTATGGAAGAAATAAATGACTTCATCAAAATTCCCTTTCACCTTTTCTATTTTATGTTTTCATTAAAATTGGAGGTCCAATTACATGTTTTCCATAAAATGCATCACCACAAAATTACCAAGGGATCAACCTTTCTTATCTAATTATTGGTCCCTTAATTAATTTACTATTATTGTTTGAAGATGAGGAGAGAGAGTCCTAATAGTATCCAAAGGTTTCAAAAATCCCTAAAACACTATCTTAAATATGTTTATATTTTTTATTTCATCATTATTATTATTATTTTAACCAATTTTGGGATTTACATGAAGCAAGCTCTATTGGATTATGGAATGTCCTTCAAGAATGTTCCTCTCATGTGTGATAATGAGAATGCGGTGAAATTGGCTACTAATCTGGTCCAACACTCAAGAACGAAACATATAGATATAAGACATCACTTCTTAAGAGATCATGTTGGAAAGGGGATTATCTCTATTTATTCAATTAGGACGAATGATAAATTAGCGGATATATTCACAAAATTGTTGGATGAAACAAGAGTTTGCAAGTTGCAAAGTGAAATGAATGTGATTGATCTCTCAAACGTGGCTTAAGTTGAGTACACATTAAAAGCATGGTATGTGTGCTCTAGAATGTGCTTTCTAGGTTATTTATTAGCTATTTTTTATGAATTGTTTTATCCTTGCATAATTCTAGTGAATTTGTGTGAAAACTTTAAACATGCACTTATATTATGTGTATATATATACATGCATACTAATCCTTGGATCAGTCAAAATGTCCATATTTGAGCAAAGAACCCATTTTGAACTTCAGAATCAGAAAACAGGTAGAGATTGGAAATTTGAATGTCAGGCCGCGGACCGTCCAGGCTATGACCGCGGACCGTCCGCAGTATCAATTTCTGGACAGTCCAGGAGATAGAACAGATAGTCTAGGGTTTTTAGGTCGCGGACCGTCCGTCGTCCCCCCCGGACCGTCCGCAATTGGATGATATCTTAGGCAGAGGCAGACCCTTGGTCTTTTCCACTCATTTGCTTTCTCTCTCTCACTCTCCACGTCAATGGGTATATTATCGTTTGTGAGGCTTAGGAGATTTGGATTCGCACGCGAACTGTCCGGGAGAGTCCTTAGAGTTCAACAACCATGTCTTCCTCTCGATATTCAAACTTTTCAAGAAATTTGTTGAAATATTGCATATTCTAGGGTTTCTACAAACTGGTCTCTGATCTGATTTTGGGTAGACGTTTCAACAAATTGATTAGTGCAATTGTCTATGGTACTCCTTATGAACTTAGTGCAAAAATTTGGTTTGATTGTGATGGATATTCTGTCCAATTTTTGTGATTGAAAAATTGGTGCGATTTGGGGTTCGGAAAACCGCCTATGGACAGTCGCGGACCGTCCGCCTAGGTGGCATGGACCATTCGGCTCTGGTTGCACGGACCGTCTGGCTCCCTAGTGAGGACCGTCCGCCTTCTGGCAGATCAGCCCTTTCAAATTGCAATGTTTCCAGTGATTGTCTATTGATTGTTGGCATTCTTTTATATGTTATTACAGTGGTATTGGTGGTTTGAAGAAGCTTGTAGGGCGCTTTTTGTCCAAGTGCCTTTGTGCAGATGATACTGACTACAATCCTGCCACTGATTCTGAGGCCCAATCTTCAGATGGGGGCATTGTTTCCTTAGATACCGAAGATGTGCCTCACACACATCCTAACTACCCTATTGACATCACAGGATGGTCATATACAAAGATGAGGTTTTCTATGGTTGAGTATTCCTCTAGAAGGACTGTTGACCAGTTCACTCTTCCCTGTGATACAAATATTTAATATTTTCATACTCAGTTGTAGTTTGATGTCTTCTGGAAAACTCTTATGGACACTAAATTCCATAAGCATCAGGTGATAGACTGGGATTATATGCAGGGTCAGTGAGTAATGGAAGGCTTAATTGCTAAATTACAAGCATGTGGCTTGTATGCATTCATGGGGCAGAGAACTGATTACAATGAACTGGCAGTTAAGCAATTTCTTTCTACTGCAGAGATAAATATTGAAGATCAATTGATTTTTTGGATGATAGGGTTTAAGAGATATGTGGCCACCTTTGCTGAGTTTGCTACTGCAAACAATCTGAATTATGATGTGATCCCTAATGGGGTTGATCTCTATACTGAGGAACAATTTGAAGACTATGTTCAGTATTATGAGCCTGTGAGGCTGGGTATCCCTAGGAGATTTAGAGACTCAAGGGCTAAGGCACCATCCTGCTGTTATAGGTAAGATTGTCAGGGTCACTATTCTTCTGAAGAGTGGGGATAAAAGCAAGATCAGAGATAAGTTCTGGAACATTATTGATCATGTGATGAAACACTACAACACATATAGCCTTCTATGACGAATACCTTGTGACAATAGATCCAAATGTCATAAGATTCTCCTACTTATGACGTTTTGTAGGGGATGATTGACTTTAGTGATGAAAAGTAAAACTTTGTCATTAAGACCAATGCAAAATTGTCATAAATATGAAAGGTGTCACATTTGTGACGAACACTCTTTCAATCTTATGACAATTAGGTAGTGTCACTATTTCATGACAATGTTGGTCGTCATAATTCTCATGTGAATTTCCTAAAAAAGCAAAAATTTAGACGCCACTACAAATAATGAAATAAATCAAAATGGCAATGAAATAAGTTTGAATATGAAAACATGTTTAAATAAAAATTGATTAAGCTTGAATTTCTGAAAGGGAAATGTGCCCTTGGGCCATTTCTAAGTATTTTGGTGATTTAGTGCCCAACACAGGTGCCTAATTGTAAAATGGTGGACAAAGTACAAATCAAAGATAAAGGTATGTTTCTCAGACTTAGTACATTGTTTTATGGACTAATGTATTGTGTCTAAGTGCTGGAAACAGAAAAAATCGAGTTGGAGAAGAAATGGCTCGAGCAGCCAAAATCTGCCCAGTCTGGGTACACCGGACTGTCCGGTGTGCACCGGACATGTCCGGTGCACCAGGCTGGCTCGGCGCGAAGTGGCTGCTCTCGGGAATTCACCGGCGACGTACGGCTAAAATTCACCGGACTGTCCGGTGTGCACCGGACTGTCCGGTGAGCCAACGGTCGGCCGGGCCAACGGTCGGCCGCGCAATCTGCACGGGACACGTGGCCGAGCCAACGGCTAGAAGACGGCACCGGACTGTCCGGTGTGCACCGGACATGTCCGGTGCGCCAACGGCTCCCAGATCTACAACGGTCGGCAACGGTCGGCAACGCCATTTTAGGAAGGAAATCGGGCACCGGACAGTGTCCGGTGTGCACCGGACTGTCCGGTGCCCCCGACGACAGAAGGCAAGATTGGCCTTCCAGATTTGCTCTCAACGGCTCCTAGCTGCCTTGGGGCTATAAAAGGGACCCCTAGGCGCACGGAGGAGCACACCAAGCAACCTTAGAGCATTCTTGATCATCCACACTCAGTCTTTGCGCATTTGTTTGTCATTCTAAGTGATTCGAGCTCCGTTCTAGTGAGAACTTTGAGATAGTCTTTTAAGCTCGATTCTTGGCCGTGTGTGTGCGCATTTTGCTATGGATTTGTGTGTGTTGCTTCCCTCCCTTACTCTGTGCTTCTTTGTGATCATATACGTGTAAGGGCAAGAGACTCCAATTTGTGGAGATTCCTTGCAAACGGGATAAAGAAAAGAAAGCAAAACATCGTGGTATTCAAGTTGGTCTTTGGACCGCTTGAGAGGGGTTGATTGCAACCCTCGTCCGTTGGGACGCCACAACGTGGAGTAGGCAAGCGTTGGTCTTGGCCGAACCACGGGATAAACCACTGTGTCATCTCTGTGTTTGATCTCTTGTGGTATTGTGTTTTGTTGAGACTCCTCTCTAGCCACTTGGCGATTATTGTGCTAACGCTTAACAAATTTTTGTGGCTATAACTTTAAGTTTTCACAGGATCACCTATTCACCCCCCCCCCTCTAGGTGCTCTCAATTGGTATCAGAGCCGTTCTCTTCACAAAGGGACTAACCGCCCGAAGAGATGGATCCTAAGGGGAAGGGTATCGTGATCAACGACAAAGAGAAGGAATCCTTCGTCAACGAGCCGAAGGACGATAAGCCTACCGACTCTGGCTCGGACCACAGACGGAAGGAAGGGAAGAAGAAGAAGACAAGGCGCATCAAGGAGATCATCTACTACGACGACAGCGATGAGTCTACTTCTTCCCAAAAGGACGAGGACCACAACGACTACGAGAGAAGGAAACCGGTTAATTCGAACTTTTCCTTTGACTACTCTCGTATTCCGCAAAGTTCAAATTCACATTTGCTCTCCATTCCACTCGGCAAGCCCCCACACTTTGATGGGGAGGACTACGGATTTTGGAGCCACAAAATGCGTAGTCACCTATTCTCTCTCCATCCTAGTATTTGGGAGATTGTAGAGAGTGGAATGCACTTTGATAGTTCGGATAGTCCCATGTTCATTAATGAACAAATTCATAAGAATGCACAAGCTACTACTGTTCTTCTAGCTTCTTTGTGCAGGTATGAATACCATAAAGTGAGCGGCTTGGATAACGCCAAGCAGATCTGGGACACCCTCAAGATTTCTCATGAGGGGAACGACGTCACTTTGCTCACCAAGATGGAGTTGGTGGAGGGAGAGCTTGGACGGTTCGCGATGATAAGGGGCGAGGAGCCGACGCAAACATACAACCGGCTCAAGACCCTTATCAACAAGATAAGGAGCTACGGAAGCACGCGATGGACGGACCACGACGTCGTCCGACTGATGCTAAGGTCCTTTACCGTTCTTGATCCTCATTTGGTAAATAATATTCGTGAAAATCCCAGGTACACCAAAATGTCGCCCGAAGAAGTTCTAGGAAAATTCGTCAGCGGGCGAATGATGATCAAGGAGGCAAGGTATGTGGACGACGCCTTGAATGGACCGATCAACGAGCCGCAACCTCTTGCTCTCAAGGCAACGAGGAGCAAGGAGGCACTACCGAGCAAGGTGGCGCAAGTTGAGGCGGCCGGGCTAAATAATGAGGAGATGGCCCTCATCATTAAGCGCTTCAAGACGGCGCTTAAGGGTCGCAAGGGACAGCCAAGCAAGACTAAGACAAAGGAGAAGCGCTCGTGCTTCAAATGTGGTAAGATTGGTCATTTCATTGCTAACTGTCCCGATAATGAAAGTGACCAGGAAAAGGGGAACAAGAGGGAGAAGAAGAAGGCATACAAGAAGGCCAAGGGCGAGGCGCATATCGGAAAGGAGTGGGATTCGGATTGCTCCTCCTCCGACTCCGACAATGAAGGACTCGCCGCCACCGCCTTCAACAAGTCATCCCTCTTCCCCAACGAGCATCACACTTGCCTCATGGCAAGGGAGAAGAAAGTAAGCACTCATAATGCTAATACTTATGATTCTTCTAGTGATGATGAGTCTAGTGAGGATGAAATAGATTATTCTAGTTTATTCAAGGGATTGGATAGAACTAAGATAGCTAAGATTAATGAATTGATTGATGCCTTGAATGAAAAGGATAGAATCTTAGAGAAATAAGAAGATCTTTTATATGAAGAGCATGATAAATTTGTTAGTGCACAAAATTCACTTGCTCTAGAAGTTAAAAGAAATGGAATGCTTTCTTGTGAACTTTCTACTTGTAATGAAACCATTTCTTCTCTAAAAAGTGAAATTAATGATTTAAATGCGAAACTAGAAGTAGCAAGTAAATCCAACTCTTGTGTTGAACATGTTGAAATTTGCACTAGGTGTAAGGATGTTGATATTAATGCTTGTTGTGAACACTTAGTTTCAATTTCCAAACTAAATGATGAATTGGCTAGTCTTAATGCCCAACTTAAGACTAGCAAAAGTGAATTTGATAAGTTAAAATTTGCAAGGGATGCCTACACAATTGGAAGACATCCCTCAATTAAGGATGGGCTTGGCTTCAAGAGGGAAGCCAAGAACTTAACAAGCCATAAGGCTCCCATCTTCGTCAAGGAGAAAGGGAAGGCCCCTATGGCTAGTAGTGCTAAAAAGAACCATGCCTTCTTGTACCATGATAGGAGACAAACTAGAAATGCTTATAGGAGTTACAATGCTTATGATGATTTTGACTCTCATGCCATGTTTGCTTCTAGTTCTTCCTATATGCATGGTAGAAATATGTCTAGGAGAAATGATATTCATCATGTGCCTAGAAAGAATATTATTCATGCTCCTAGGAAAGTAGTGAATGAACCTTCTACAATTTATTGTGCTTTAAATGCTTCCTTTGCTATTTGTAGAAAGGATAGGAAAATAGTTGCTAGGAAGTTAGGGGCAAAATGCAAGGGAGACAAAACTTGTATTTGGGTCCCTAAGGATATTTGCACTAACCTTGTAGGACCCAACATGAGTTGGGTACCTAAGACCCAAGCCTAAATTTGCCTTGCAGGTTTATGCATCCGGGGGTTCAAGCTGGATTATCGACAGCGGATGCACAAACCATATGACGGGGGAGAAGAAGATGTTCACCTCCTACGTCAAAAATAAGGATTCCCAAGATTCAATTATATTCGGTGATGGGAATCAAGGCAAGGTAAAAGGGTTAGGTAAAATTGCAATTTCTAATGAGCACTCAATCTCAAATGTGTTTTTAGTTGAGTCTCTTGGTTACAATTTGCTATCTGTTAGTCAACTGTGCAATATGGGATATAACTGTCTATTTACAAATATAGATGTGTCTGTCTTTAGAAGATGTGATGGTTCACTAGCTTTTAAGGGTGTACTAGACGGCAAGCTTTACTTAGTTGATTTTGCAAAAGAAGAGGCCGGTCTAGATGCATGCTTAATGGCTAAGACTTGCATGGGCTGGCTGTGGCATCGCCGCTTGGCACATGTGGGGATGAAGAACCTCCACAAGCTTCTAAAGGGAGAACACGTGATAGGTCTAACCAATGTTTATTTCGAAAAAGATAGACCTTGTGCAGCTTGTCAAGCGGGTAAACAAGTGGGAGGAGCACATCACAGCAAGAATGTGATGACCACGTCAAGACCTCTGGAGCTGCTGCATATGGACCTCTTCGGACCCGTCGCCTATCTAAGCATAGGAGGAAGTAAGTATGGTCTAGTTATTGTTGATGACTTTTCCCGCTTCACTTGGGTGTTCTTTTTGCAGGATAAGTCTGAAACCCAAGGGACCCTTAAGCGCTTCCTAAGGAGAGCTCAAAATGAGTTTGAGCTCAAGGTGAAAAAGATAAGGAGCGACAACGGGTCCGAATTCAAGAACCTTCAAGTGGAGGAGTTTCTTGAAGAGGAAGGGATCAAGCACGAGTTCTCCGCTCCCTACACACCTCAGCAAAATGGTGTGGTAGAGAGGAAGAACAGGACGCTCATAGATATGGCGAGGACTATGCTTGAAGAATTCAAGACCCCCGAGTGCTTTTGGTCGGAAGCCGTGAACACGGCTTGCCACGCCATCAACAGGGTCTACCTTCACCGCCTCCTCAAGAAGACGTCGTATGAACTACTAACCGGTAACAAACCCAATGTATCTTACTTTCGTGTATTTGGGAGTAAGTGCTACATTCTAGTGAAGAAGGGTAGAAATTCTAAGTTTGCTCCCAAAGCTGTAGAAGGGTTTTTATTAGGTTATGATTCAAATACAAAGGCGTATAGGGTCTTCAACAAATCATCGGGTTTGGTTGAAGTCTCTAGCGACGTTGTATTTGATGAGACTAATGGCTCTCCAAGAGAGCAAGTTGTTGATTGTGATGATGTAGATGAAGAAGATGTTCCGACGGCCGCTATACGAACCATGGCGATTGGAGAAGTGCGGCCACAGGAACAAGATGAACGAGATCAACCTTCTTCCTCAACAATGGTGCATCCCCCAACTCAAGACGATGAACAGGTTCATCAAAAGGAGGTGTGTGACCAAGGGGGAGCACAAGATGATCACGTGATGGAGGAAGAAGCGCAACCAGCACCTCCAACCCAAGTTCGAGCGGTGATTCAAAGGGATCATCCCGTCGACCAAATTTTGGGTGACATTAGCAAGGGAGTAACTACTCGATCTCGATTAGTTAATTTTTGTGAGCATTACTCCTTTGTCTCTTCTATTGGGCCTTTCAGGGTAGAGGAGGCCTTGCTAGATCCGGATTGGGTATTGGCCATGCAGGAGGAACTCAACAACTTCAAGCGCAATGAAGTTTGGACACTGGTGCCTCGTCCCAAGCAAAATGTTGTGGGAACCAAGTGGGTGTTCCGCAACAAACAGGACGAGCACGGGGTGGTGACGAGGAACAAGGCTCGACTTGTGGCAAAAGGTTATGCCCAAGTCGCAGGTTTGGACTTTGAGGAGACTTTTGCTCCTGTGGCTAGGCTAGAATCAATTCGTATCTTGCTAGCATATGCCGCTCACCATTCTTTCAGGTTGTACCAAATGGATGTGAAGAGCGCTTTCCTCAACGGGCCGATCAAAGAGGAGGTGTACGTGGAGCAGCCCCCTGGCTTCGAGGATGAACGGTATCCCGACCACGTGTGTAAGCTCTCTAAGGCGCTCTATGGACTTAAGCAAGCCCCAAGAGCATGGTATGAATGCCTTAGAGACTTTTTAATTGCTAATGCTTTCAAGGTTGGGAAAGCCAATCCAACTCTTTTTACTAAGACTTGCGATGGTGATCTTTTTGTGTGCCAAATTTATGTCGACGACATAATATTTGGTTCTACTAACCAAAAGTCTTGTGAAGAGTTTAGCAGGGTGATGACGTAGAAATTCGAGATGTCGATGATGGGCGAGTTGACCTACTTCCTTGGGTTCCAAGTGAAGCAACTCAAGGACGGCACCTTCATCTCCCAAACGAAGTACACGCAAGATTTGCTAAAGAGGTTTGGGATGAAGGACACAAAGCCCGCAAAGACGCCGATGGGAACCGACGGACACACCGACCTCAACAAAGGAGGTAAGTCCGTTGATCAAAAAGCATACCGGTCCATGATAGGTTCTTTGCTTTATTTATGTGCTAGTAGACCGGATATTATGCTTAGCGTATGCATGTGTGCTAGATTTCAATCCGATCCGAAGGAGTGTCACTTAGTGGCTGTGAAGCGAATTCTTCGATATTTAGTCGCTACGCCTTGCTTCGGGATCTGGTATCCCAAGGGGTCTAACTTTGACTTGATTGGGTACTCAGATTCCGACTATGCTGGATGTAAGGTCGATAGGAAGAGTACATCGGGGACGTGCCAATTCTTAGGAAGGTCCCTGGTGTCATGGAACTCTAAGAAACAAACCTCCGTTGCCCTATCCACCGCTGAGGCCGAGTACGTTGCCGCAGGACAGTGTTGCGCGCAACTACTTTGGATGAGGCAAACCCTCAGGGACTTTGGCTACAATCTGAGCAAAGTCCCACTCCTATGTGACAATGAGAGTGCTATCCGAATAGCGGAAAATCCTGTTGAGCACAGCCGCACAAAGCACATTGACATCCGGCATCACTTTTTGAGAGACCACCAGCAAAAGGGAGATATCGAAGTGTTTCATGTTAGCACCGAGAACCAGCTAGCCGATATCTTTACCAAGCATCTAGATGAGAAGACCTTTTGCAGGTTGCATAGTGAGCTCAATATCTTAGATTCGCGGAACTTGGATTGAAATGTAGCATACATGTGTTTATGCCTTTGATCATGTTCATTCTGCATTTTGTTTGTTTATTGTGGTGCTCAAGTTGTACAAACACTCCCTGGACCTCACAAGTCCGTTGCAAAGTGATGCACAGTTTTAGGGGGAGATGTGTTACAACTTGACCCTTTGAGACTAACCATATGCTTGAGTTTGCTTGTTTTAGTCTCAAAGGAGAATTGAAAGGGAAAAGGTGGACTTGGACCATGAAAGACTTCCACTGCACTCCGATGAGAGGGTTACCTATTCCAAGTTCATCTAATGAACTCTTATTGCCATTTGCTCTTAATTGAAGATTTTGGTGAGGCAATGGGGTTAAAGGGCCAAGATTGATCCCGTTTTGGTGCTTGATGCCAAAGGGGGAGAAAATAAAGGCCAAAGCGATAAATGGATCAGCTACCACTTGAGAGATTTTGAAAATAGTAGAATAGAGCTTTTGGTTTGTCAAAACTCTTTTGTTGTCTCTCTTATCAAAAGTTGGCTTCTTGTGGGGAGAAGTATTGATTATGGGAAAAAGGGGGAGTTTTTGAAATCTTTGATCAATCTCTTTTGGAATGACTCTCTTTATGTTTCAACATGTGTGTTTGACTTAGAGATAGAGATTTGAGTTTGATTTGCAAAAACAAACCAAGTGGTGGCATAGAGTGATCCATATATGTCAAAATTGAATCAAAATAATTTGAGTTCTTATTTGAAGTGTTTTTGTACTTGTTGTACTTGCTTTATGTTGTGTTGGCATAAATCACCAAAAAGGGGGAGATTGAAAGGGAAATGTGCCCTTGGGCCATTTCTAAGTATTTTGGTGATTTAGTGCCCAACACAGGTGCCTAATTGTAAAATGGTGGACAAAGTACAAATCAAAGATAAAGGTATGTTTCTCAGACTTAGTACATTGTTTTATGGACTAATGTATTGTGTCTAAGTGCTGGAAACAGAAAAAATCGAGTTGGAGAAGAAATGGCTCGAGCAGCCAAAATCTGCCCAGTCTGGGTACACCGGACTGTCCGGTGTCCGGTGCACCAGGCTGGCTCGGCGCGAAGTGGCTGCTCTCGGGAATTCACCGGCGACGTACGACTAAAATTCACCGGACTGTCCGGTGTGCACCGGACTGTCCGGTGAGCCAACGGTCGGCCGGGCCAACGGTCGGCCGCGCAATCTGCGCGGGACACGTGGCCGAGCCAACGGCTAGAAGACGGCACCGGACTGTCCGGTGTGCACCGGACATGTCTGGTGCGCCAACGGCTCCCAGATCTACAACGGTCGGCAACGGTCGGCAGCGCCATTTTAGGAAGGAAATCGGGCACCGGACAGTGTCCGGTGTGCACCGGACTGTCCGGTGCCCCCGACGACAGAAGGCAAGATTGGCCTTCCAGATTTGCTCTCAACGGCTCCTAGCTGCCTTGGGGCTATAAAAGGGACCCCTAGGCGCATGGAGGAGCACACCAAGCAACCTTAGAGCATTCTTGATCATCCACACTCAGTCTTTGCGCATTTGTTTGTCATTCTAAGTGATTCGAGCTCCGTTCTAGTGAGAACTTTGAGATAGTCTTTTGAGCTCGATTCTTGGCCGTGTGTGTGCGCATTTTGCTGTGGATTTGTGTGTGTTGCTTCCCTCCCTTACTCTGTGCTTCTTTGTGATCATATACGTGTAAGGGCAAGAGACTCCAATTTGTGGAGATTCCTTGCAAACGGGATAAAGAAAAGAAAGCAAAACACCGTGGTATTCAAGTTGGTCTTTGGACCGCTTGAGAGGGGTTGATTGCAACCCTCGTCCGTTGGGACGCCACAACGTGGAGTAGGCAAGCGTTGGTCTTGGCCGAACCACGGGATAAACCATTGTGTCATCTCTGTGTTTGATCTCTTGTGGTATTGTGTTTTGTTGAGACTCCTCTCTAGCCACTTGGCGATTATTGTGCTAACGCTTAACAAATTTTTGTGGCTATAACTTTAAGTTTTCACAGGATCACCTATTCACCCCCTCCCTCTAGGTGCTCTCAATTTCGCACATGTATTGTTCTATCAATATATTACAATAGACTTAGATCTAATATATTCATGAGTAATTTGTTATATAAAAATAGCTAAAATGATAATCAAACTATAAAAATAGGAACAATTTTAAAATTAAAAATTTGGAGAAAACACCAACCAAACAATGCAAAAATGACAAAAACAATTTTCAAAATAAAAAATTGTAGAAAACACGAACCCACATAGAAAATAGAAACAACTTTAAAATAAAAAATTTAGAGAAAACACCAACCCACATAAACTAAAAAACATAAACTTTTTTAAAATAAAAACTTTGGAGAAAACCCTGGACCCACGTAGACTAAAAAATAGAGATAGTTAAAACTAAAAAGCTTGAAAAAGAACCCACATAGAAAATGGAAACAACTTTAAAATAAAAAAATTAGAGAAAACACCAACCCACATAAACTAAAAAATATAAACATTTTTTAAAATAAAAACATTGGAGAAACCCCTGGACCCACGTAGACTAAAAAATAGAGATAGTTAAAACTAAAAAGGTTGAAAAAGTAAGTATAAAGAAGTGAAGAATTGAACCTTGGACCTACTAGTCATCATACAACAAGGCCACCAGTGCGCCACAAACAAGATTGTGGTTGATACTTTGACAAAATACATATTAGGAACATATAATTGACTTTTGTGTGGCCTCAGCTTTACGTTTCCATCCAGCGCCCTGTACCTCGGACAACAAATTCCTTCACGCCGCCACAACTCAATCAAGAGGCAGCAGCCTCCCTCTCTCGTGCCATCGCCAGTGGTACCAATTTGGGCGCCATTGAGGGTGACTGCGCCACCTCGCCTATGCCCTCACACTCGCAGGTGATTGTGGTGGTGCCAATTTAGGCGGCAGCCTGCATTGGTGACGCCTCCCTCGCAGCTCCACCCATAGGTCGCCATCTTGCTCAGCTCTGCCCTCATTATAGAAGCAACATCGACTCGCGTGCCCACGACACAAGCTCGTGTCGGTGCTACTGCCACATCCCTCCACAGCACAGCCACGCTCCATCATAGCCTGCCTCATGCGGCACTGTTGCGTCCTATCCTGCCACACCGGATAGAAGTTCTAGAAGGTACCACATTATTGACCTTAAATTGATGACTAATCAAAGAATTGATCCCTATGGTAGAGGATACAAGTTGCAATGTCGAATGAGTTTTAAATTTTTTCCGCACTAGTAATTTACTATGTTATATTTTATTTTAATGTTCTGTAGATGGATAGATCTTGGATCAAAGAGTTCATGAATTTGGTTTCACAAAGATTTGATAAGAATGAGGAGGTACTATGTCCATGTCGAAGGTGTCTGAATCGAGTTCATCAACATAAGGGGAGGTGTATGATCATTTACTTATTCATGGGATGATTAGCACATACACTAGATGGGTACATCATGGTGAACCATCTGAGGCTGAAATTAATGAAAATGATGATCATGTAGATGAATATATTGGTATCAATGAGGATGACGGTATGAATGAGAATGAAGAAGATGAGCCTGATAATAGAATTCCTGATATGATTCAGGAGTTGTACCCAACTAATGACCAAGGTAGAGGGAAATCTATGTTTGCAGCTTTATTAGAAGAAATGAAGCATGAACTTTACCCTGGAGCACCTTACACACGTTTTTCTTTTTTGGTGAAGTTACTTCATATCAAGTCATTTTATCGAATCAGCAACGTTGCATTCACTGCAATACTAAAACTATTATCATCAGCATTCCTAGAACTCTTCCTGCATCTTACCATGAAGCAAAGAATGTTATTAATGCGTTAGGACTTGGATATGACAATCCATGTGTGCCCAAACAATTGTGTTCTATTTTGAAAGAAATATGAAAAACATGATGAATGTCCGGTTTGTGGTGCAACAAGATGGAAAGATATAGATGGAAAAAACATATTCCTAAGAAAGTACTATGACATTTTCCAATTATTCTAAGGTTGAAAAGGTTCTTTGCTTCCAAAAAAATATCAGAGGAGACCCAATGGCATTTATTGAAGAGGAAGGCAGTGGAGAATGAACTAAACCATCCAGATGATGGTGAGGCATGGAAAGATTTTGATAGAAAATATGAGTGGTTTGCAAAAGATGGAAGGAACATTAGACTTGGTCTTGCTACTGATGGTTTCAATCCATTTGGCAAAATGAACTCTTTATACATCATGTGGCCTATATTTATTATTCCTTACAACTTTCCTCCATGGGAGTGTGTGGAGCAATCCAACTTCATGATGGGTCTACTCATTCCTGGTCCATCATGTCCAGGAAAGGATTTAGATGTTTTTTTGGAGCCACTCATTGAAGAGTTGCAACAGCTTTGGAAAGGTGTCTCTACTTTTGATGCATTGACAGGAAAAGATTTTGATCTACATGTTGTTGTTATATGGTGCATTCATGATTACCCAACTTTGAGTACATTGTTAGGTCGAGTCACTAAAGGTTATTATGCTTGCGTGCATTGTGACAAAAATCCATTGTTGGGGGCCTTCATCTTCCGAAGGTCCTCAAAAACATGGCTACGCTTTCATCTTTCGAAGGTCCTCAAAAACATGACTAACAATGTTTCCCAAGTGTAATATATGTTCAGGAACCTTCAGATTTGGGATAAAGTTGTACACAATATGAAAAGCAGGGTCAGGACGAAGGATGAATCAGTTCCGAAGCTATGCGCAAGGAAGCTTCGGCTCAACAACAGAAAAGGGAACCGACTTAAAGGGGAAAAGGCTATCTAGTCCTCGTTGGATTGTCATTAAGTCAATAGTAAAAAGGGCATGAATGTAATTTTACACAGGCTACGCCCTGTGCCTATAAATAGATGAACAATACTCCCGTACTGTTCACGCTGACTTGTACTCGCTTGTGCGTCACGCTTGTACCTTTGTCTTCAATCAAGCTGAAGGTACAAATGTAATTTGATATTGTTCTCATTCATTCCTGATTATATGAAAGAAAGATATATTATGATGTCATGTAATTATCCATGTTACTATGTTTCATATGCTTTGTCTTTCAATGATTTATGTTGCAATGATGAAGGTACGTCCTTCATAACCTTCGTCCGAAGATCGTTATATCCTTAGGGAAATAATGCTTCGAAGGACGAAGGGCATTAAACATTAACCTATTTTTGTGTTGCCTTGTTCTTAATTCATAGCATTTGAGAACAAGTCACCATCATTGGCGCCCACCTCTGGTGTACTCACTTCCACAACCTTCGGCAAAGCACTAACCTTCGTTATGCCGCCGAAGAAGACAACAGCGCCAGGGGCTGCTGTGCTGCAGCCACTGGACACAAACTGGGAGACTCTCTCTCTCCGAGAGGCTCGAAGCCAGAAGAGAAAGGCCACCAGTCCAACATTCCAGGAGGAGGAGTTGGACCAAGAGATTAGGGACATGGAAATCATCCATCAACAAGTGCAAAGGAAAAAAGAGAAGATGGCTCGACTGGCCGATCTTCAAAGGAAGATCGATGAAGCTACTGAGGAAGTGTGTCATCTTACTCAAGATGACCAAGAACGAAGGCCTCAATACATGGAGCTTCGTCAAGAGGGCTTATTCAACAAAGATGGATGGTATGATGATTTTAATCATGATACCTTTACTTTTGATGATGCTTCTCCCTTGGCAGCAGAATTGCAGGCTATCCCATGGCCACAATCCTACAAGCCACCCTAGCTACCCATGTACGATGGGCACTCGGACCCAAAGCAATTTTTGATGAGCTATGAGGCAACAATATCCTCATACGGAAGCAATGCAGCTGTAATGGCAAAGTCCTTCGTCATGGCAGTTCAGAACGTAGCCCAGACATGGTATTCTTCTCTTCGGCCAGGGACAATCATGTCGTGGCAGAAGCTCAAGGATATGCTGATTACCAGTTTCCAAGGCTTTCAAACGAAGCCAGTCATAGCTCAGGCTTTGTTCCAGTGCACGCAAGACCATGATGAATACCTTCAGGCATATGTTCGAAGGTTCTTGCGGCTGAGGGCACAAGCGCCCATAGTGCCTAATGAAATTGTCATTGAGGCCATGATCAAGGGTCTTCGGCCAGGACCTACGGCTCAATACTTCGCTAGGAAGCTCCCACAAACTTTGGAGAAGTTGCTTCAGAAGATGGATGAGTATATCCGGGCTGACAACGTCTTCCGCCAAAAAAGGGAGGAAGCTTATAGATTCTCTGAGATGACCAGGGGCTTCGGAGGAAAAATCCACCCTAGGCATGTCAGATCAATCCACAGCTCTAGTCAGAATGACGACAAAGGAAGCCAACTCAGAGGCCATAGTACACCTCATAGTCTTCGGGGCAGCAGCAAAGCTCCTTTAGGCCACCAGCTCTAAGGGGCAGAGGCGCTAGGGGCTTCGGAGGAAGATATGGGGATTAGCCCAGGAAAATCTATTGCCTATTCCGTGGTGAGGACAAGGGCCATACTACAAGAATGTGCCAAATCACTATCCAGAAGCAAAAGGAAATCGCAGAAGCCGAAGCTCGGTAGAATCAGCCGATGCAGGTCTTACACACTGCTTCGTGCCACTCTCCCTACATACCAGAATATGTGGGCAATCATCATGCAGCCTCTGTTGCTTCGGCTAGCCATTCTCAGGCTTCTTGGCCTCAGCTTCCACCACCACCACTGCAACCTACACAATCCCGAAGCCAGCAGCCAGAAGGGCGCCAGCACTCTCAACAGCAACGCGAATTCAGGGAGGAATCCAAAGCTCGCACAGTCAACAGTACTGTGCCAAAATCAAAGCACATTTATTGAGCGATATCCTCCCTCTGAAATACTTTTATGTTCTATGATTTTGTTTTTTAATAAGAAATAAACAATGTAAATCTAGTTTTAAGTTCTTGTAATAATTTTTGCTTCTATCGAAATGGAATATATCTTCTTCACAGACTTACAAAACCTAAAAATTGTCGAAGCTACAAAAAGTCGTTCCTAAGGGAGCGCAGCATAAGTTTTGTCGAAGCTACAAAAAAGTCGTTCCTAAGGGAGCGCAGTGTAAGTTTTCTGCTCAAAAGTCGTTCCAAAGGGAATGCAGATCCAATACCGCCGAAATATAAGGCGAAGAAGTTCAAAAGTCGTTCCTAAGGGGATGCAGAACTTAAACCACCGAAATAGAAGGCAAAGAAGTTCAAAAGACGTTCCTAAGGGGATGCAGAACTTACACCGAAAAATAAACGGTGAAGCCGAAAAATAAATGGCAAAGAGATTCCAGTTGTTCCTAAGGGAATGCAGAGATTGTGTGTTCCAGTGTGGGAGTGTGAGTATGTGTCCTCGGCATCATTATCATTTTGCATCATATCATGACATCATTTCGCATAGCATCACATCATACATTATATTGCATCAATGACACAAGAATGGAATACGGAGCTGATTTTCAGAAAATATTCTGTCAAAGTTACACGAAGTAAGCTTCGAATTACAGCCTCATCAGCCTACACGTAAAAGAGGGATCTCTCTTTGCGAAGCAAGGATATCTTTATTTTTGCGAACCACGGATCTTCTTTCTTCACGAAGCATGAAAAGAAGGGAAGGTGTTTTTTCGCTGAAGGCTCAAAAACGGTATGTATGAAAGTTTCATGCATCGTAAAGAAATAAATTACAATAATTTACATATTCAATCCAAAGTTACACACGTCAAATATTACAGCTTCGTTACAATAAAAGCACAATGACTATTCCAGTGTCTCTTGCATTGACCATTTAAAAATGTTTTCGCAATAAGTGCTAGTCTTCTTTCAGGACTTTCACCGCAATTTCATTTATCAACTTATTGACGACTTCATCAACGATAGATTCAGCCATATTAATGATCTCCATTGCTTCCTTTGTTTCTGGATCGGCCAGGGGATCGAATGGTTCCGGTGGCGGAGATAATTCAGCTGAAGTGGGAAAAATTAATTAGTCCAAAGCCACAGAAACAAATGCCGAAGATGAACATCAAAAGATATTACCTATACGTCTTTCACGCTCTGCAGCTTCTTCAGCTTGTCTCGCTTTTATCTGGGCGTCATGGGTGTCTTTTTCACTTTTCTTTATAATTTCATGAGCCATCTCTTGGCCACCATTCACCTAGGCATCATTATAGAATTTTCCGCCCATTAAGGTCGCTTTAGCTGAAGGATCTTTTGTGTCATCTGTGGAGAAGGCAGCTTCGGCCTGGGCCATAGTCTTGATGTGATCACATCCCGCCTTCTCCAGGATAGCCAAAATCCCCCGCGCACCGGAAAATGCACAGACATCCCCGCGATCACTCAAGATTTCTTCAAAGGTCTCAGCCTCCCCACTTATCCATTCAATAACACCTTTGGGGTCGCTTCGTATGAAGTTTTCTTCGGTAGAATAGGCACCCACGTTGGTGAAACTGCCTTTTATTTTCTTCACGCACTCTAAGGATTTTTCAAAGCATCTTTCCTTGGATGTGTGAAGTTCTTAAACATTATTCTCTAAATAATTTTTCCAATATTCACTGATATCTCGGTTAGCTTCTACGAGTGCGTATTTTTCTTTAGCTTATGCCACCTGTTTCCGAAGGTCTTCAATTTCAGTCTTTTGGATTTCGGCCTAAGCCTTATAACTAGCTTCGTCTTCTTTCACTTTGTTTACCAATGAAATTAAGATTTTGTCTTTTTCAAGACCTTCGTTTCTTAATTTGATCACCTCTGAGTGAAGGTTGTTCAGAGCCATCATATAGCCTTCATCTTCAATATCTTTCTGTGCCCTAAGTGCATTGCTAAGAATTAAGCCCTGCAAGAGAGGGACAAAATTGAGCATAGCACAAAAAATATTTCATTTTCAAATACAAAATTAGCTTTTATACCTTTATGTTATTGTATGCTAGGCTGTCAGCAAGTTCGTCCTTCGATAAAATCGAAAGACTGTCTTCCAGCTTCGGGAATCCGATGCTTTTACCTATCTCCCGGCAAACGGATATTTCTTTGTTATCCAGGAGACAGTACAAAAAGTCTTCTTCACCACTCCCATTAAACACCAGCGCCCCTTCGGATATTTCAATTTTTGGGCATAGTGTTGCGCTTCTAACATCTCTTCTTGGGATAGTACCTTTCCCGAAGCATGACGGATAATGTAGTCAATACTTTTGTTCGAAGCTTCAGGAGCAGGAGTTTCGATTTTTTTTCAGTTGCAATTCGCCCTGTTGATTTTTCCTTGGGGTCAGCAGGCTCCATCTCGGTGGGCTCTGAAGGCCCAGCTTCGGTTTCAGCCTGAATCGTTGCAGTTTCGACTTCTGTCTGCTTAGTATCAGCTTTGGGTTGCACTTTGGCAACTTCGGCAATTTTCCTTGTGGGAGCAGGACTCAAGGTTTTTGTTGTTTCTAGCACAACATCCAGCACATTCACCATCCTTCTAATCTTAGGAGTTGCGACAGAACCCTTTTGCACCTTCGGCACTGTTGCCTCTGTTGGAGGGCTCAAAATCTCTGGCATTTTCGTTATTTCTTCAATTTTCGGCCCTTTAGCCTTATCAGCCTTCATCTCAACTAGCTTAACTGAAGGTAACTTCGGTATTATAGCCGGCTCTTCAGTGCTCTGCGCAGACGGAACAGTTTCTTTTGTTTCGGCAGCTGAAGTGGCCCCTTCGCCAAATTCAGGTATCGCAGCCGATTCAATGTAACGCAGTCGGTGAGTCAAAACCTTCATCTTCTTGCCCTTCGGCTCAGTTGTGAACGCCGAAGCAGCAACTTTTCCTGAAGTAGCAATCTTTCTTTTTACCCCTTGCCCTCGCGGCGGGTAACAATAGTCAGGGTATACAAAGCCAATAGCATCAAATACCCTGTTCAATCTTTTCTTACTCTAACCCCCAAAGGCTGTGGACAAGGCATTATCCTTGGTCTTGGAATACAACCCAAGTAACTCGTTGCTAGTAGTTTCAATGCACTTCAGCCAGTCATCATTTGGTTCATCAAACTTATCACCAAACCTGAAGGTATAGTTCAGCCGAATCAAACCACCTTCGCTAGAGTCAGTGATGGTCTCCTTCGGCATTTCCTAGCTTTCCACAAGCGGCCATACCCTGAAGGCTATATGTTCTTGAATTAAATCCCTTGTGCCAATGAAGGAGCAAACAGTGCTGAAGGCCTTTTGACACGCTTCGGCGGCGTCATCAATTTCGACCTTCGGCCTTCAAAGGCCGAAGCGGGACCAGATGGGGCGCATGATGATTTCTTTTATGTCTTCTCTCGTCTTCAGATAATTCTTCACATAAAACCACTCTTACATCCAGGCCTCGGGCCACCTCTTCCGAAATGTTGGCACTGGGTGGCTTGCGTTGGGACGAGTAATGAATCCATAACAACCAAAGTTGTTGTGGTACTGCTCTTTACCAATGGCCTTCGTCTCATATAAAAGTCTGTGCATGTTGCAGAAGCATTTCGCACTTGGCTATAGCCCTTGACTCCTTACTGTCCAGACAAAAAGCTCCATCCTTATTATGGCTTCGGGGGTGATCTGATGGAGGAAGATCTGGTAGGTTTTCAACACTTCAACTACAAACTTGCTCAAAGGGAACCGAAGTCTAGCCTTGAAGAAGCTTTGGTAAATTACAACTTTATTTTCCTCAGGGGCAGGGACGTTGTTGTCTCCGCCAGCCCTCACAATAGACATGTCCCGAAAATACCTTCCTCTCATGTTCTCAAGATGACTCTGCTTAATGGTCGATTTTTTGAAGACATAATGGCTTGGTCGCCAGGGCCGAACTTTAGAATCTTCATTCCCACTTTCCACATCATAGCTATCGCTATCACCAGTATCTTAAGATAAACCTTCCAGTATCTCCTTAGTAATCTTCTTTGTATTTGTCTTTGCCATTGACTCCACGAATCCAACAATATAAGGATCCACAGCCTTCTTCTCCTCAAACAGCTTCGTCTCTTCAGTCAACTTTGTCTTCACAACAACCTTCTCTTCCTTGGATATTTTTTCCTCACACATGGTGAAAACGTTACTTTTAACTGAAGCTCAGGAAGCTTGGAAATCAGGCGAGAGCTAGTGAGCAAGAGCTAAAAAGTTTGAGAAAATAACGCAAATAGTGGCAATAGCGTACCAAATGTTGTCACTATGGTTTATATTTATATGCCCAGTGCGTTGCAACTTGGTGGGCCCTGTCTGTCATTGGCTATTGCTATTCTAGCAAAGGGAAGGTGTTTTTTTCGGACCTTTGGCTTAAGGCCTTCGTTCATGTCGCAGTCTAAATTCGTTGTTATAACAAATTAATACTGCGAGGGGCTACTGTTGGGGGCCTTCATCTTCCAAAGGTCCTCAAAAACATGACTAACAATGTTTCCCAAGTGTAATATATGTTCAGGAACCTTCGGATTCAGGATAAAGTTGTACACAATATGAAAAGCAGGGTCAGGACGAAGGATGAATCAGTTCCGAAGCTATGCGCAAGGAAGCTTCGGCTCAACAACAGAAAAGGGAACCGACTTAAAGGGGAAAAGGCTATCTAGTCCTCGTTGGATTGTCATTAAGTCAATAGTAAAAAGGGCATGAATGTAATTTTACACAAGCTGCGCCCTGTGCCTATAAATAGATGAACAATACTCCCGTACTGTTCACGCTGACTTGTACTCGCTTGTTCACGCTGACTTAAATAGATGAACAATACTACGTTACGTGGATGGAGAAGACATTAGTGATGACCTATTTGCATTGTCATGTGAACCGGACCTTCGGGTTCGAATATTTTCAGCATATCTTGTCGATGGGGTTCGATATCACACTATCGACCGTGAAAGAAATAGAAGAACACAAAATAGTGGAGTCATGTGTGAGGGTGCCATGGTGACGAAAATATCGAATTTTATGGTCGATTGAAAGAAATAATTGAGTTGCATTATAACTCAGATATGTCCAAATGTCGCACAGTGGTTCTATTTCGTTGTGATTGGTTTGACACTTATAGCAAGAAGGTTAGAATGAAAGATGATGGATATTTTAGAAGCATCAACCATGGTAGTTGTTGGTACAAGGATGATCCTTTTATTCTATCAACACAAGCAACAAAAGTATTTTACTTGGATGACACTAAACACTGTGAAAGCTGCAGAATTGTTCAAAAGTTTACACATAGGCACTTATGGAATGTCACTAAAAATGAAAATGAGGAAACACCCATAGGCTTGGGACTATCATACCAAGATGAAACATGTGCAGGTTTTCATGTACAAGTGAATGAAGGAAATTTGAATGATGAAGTATTGGATAGTGAAGATTGTCACCACGTCGATACAAGTTCAGTTAACGAGTTTCGTAAACCAAGGCAAGACAATGTGCAAGGAGATGAGACAAGCGATGATGAAGATGAAACTATATGGCAATATGTTAGTGATGATGAAAGTCCAACAATTCTAGTCGAGGATGATGATGATGATAGCGATGCCGAGTAGAGACTAGAATAAGTTGTCTCTAGTTGAATATATTTTTTCACTTTTCACATGCTATATTTATCCTATACATACCTTCTAAAATTATGATTTTTGATTGTCTTTACTGTAGAAGTTGATGGTGGAAGCATTTGTGACCTATATGGATCTTGGTCATGACAATGGTGACCCACATGGATATTGAGCCACTCTGACAGAATGGTGGCAATTAGTGTGTGCTAGGATATTAAATTTTATTCTAGATTTTGGGATGTCCTAGGTCTTTTAGCTTGGACAAAGTCTATGCTTGTGTCAAATAATTTTTATTTTTCACTATATGTTTAAAGACGAAGAAATTATAATATGTCAGAACTATAATATGAACGAGCACCAATTCATTGGTTTTATTCAGAAATCCCGGTATCCCTTTTTTTCCTGGGCATATGTTTCACTTAATATTGTTTTAGTGTAGGCTGAGTGAGGAATTGAGAATGCATGCAACCGAATATGTGTAGGCAATCTGAAATTCTGAATATGTGCACACAATCTGAAATTTTGAATATGAGGAGGTAATCTAAATATGTGTAGGCAATCTGAATTGATTTTAGTCTTCTGGTGATATTCACTTGTGCCATTGAATATTCACTAGCTGAATCAGTTTTCACTTGTTGGCACTGAATCTTTGGCCAAGTAGTGGTGGCATGCTTTGACATAAATTAGCTTTGGCCAAGCAGTGGTGGTGACACTGAACACATGGCAGCAACTGTGACATAAATTCTCTTTACTATTTGTATTGGTGGTGTGCTTCGACAACAAGTCTCATTCCTATTTCTTTTGTGCTACTCCAATCTCTTTTGACGCCTACACAAATATATGCAGAAAACAGTCTCCGATCTAACAAAAAATGACATATATGTACATTCCTGAAATAAATCTTTTCTATAGTTCACTTGTCATATTTGCAGTTCACTTATCAGACAACAGTTGTTTCATTTCATTTGCTTATCAGACAACAGTTTGTGTTTGTTATGTTACCAAAAAGAGTTGTGCCTAGGAGCTTTTCACTGCAGCCTTCCAGAATTGAAACCGCTTTCAAAAACCATGCTGCTTCGTGGACCTGGACTGCAACTAAAATCCAATCTGTTTATAGCATGTCTTATATGCACAAAACAAATATTCAGATCTGAACAGGAACAAAAAAATCGAACACCCAGGTTTGCAATATAGAGGGTTGAACCCACAACCTCACAAAACTAGTTTCACGTCCACACCACTACGATAATTGAATGTTTATAATTGAAATAGCACATAATTCTATTTGAACATTCACTGGCCATTCTGAATTTTAAAACACATATGGAATTTGATCAGAATAATCCGAAATATGGCATGGAACCATATTATAATTTTAAAATCGGACAATAAAATTTTTATAAAGAGGTGTCTCTTTTGGGATTACTTATTATTTTCTATGGTTTAAATGTCTTCTGAAGCAAAAATAAATAGATAGATACCAATTGTGTTCAAAAAATTTGAAAGTTAGCATGGAGTCATATTATAGTCCTAGGAGCCTATGATAAAAATATTAATGCATTAACAAATTTTTTTGTATACATTGTTTACAAATGATCGTATCTTCCATGAAGTTTCTTAGCGTTGGGTTAGTACTTCGTAGTTTGGGCAACATTTCTTCCTTGTTTTGTTGTTTTTACTTTAAAACTGTACCACTCGTTCATCTAAATGTTACAAACTTACTTCATATAAAGATATCCCTTTTGAGGATTACTTACTATTTTCTATGGTTTTTAAATGCCTTTCAAAGCGAGTAAATAAATAAATACCAAATTTGGTCAAAAAATATTGAAACTTAGCATGTAGTCATATTTTGGTCCTAGGAGCCTAAGATAAAAATGTCAAGGTATTACAAGAAAATCAATGTATACGTTGTTTACAATCGGCCATATCTTTTTTGAAGTTTATTATCATTGATCTAGTACTTTGTAGTATGGACAATATTTCTTACTTTGGGTTGTTGTTTTTAATTCAAAATTGTACCATTTATTTATCTAACTATTACAAACTTACTTCATATAAAGACGTCCCTTGTTAGGATTTTTTGCTATTTTATATGGTTTTTAAATGCCTTTCAAAGCGAATAAATAAATACTAAAAATGGTCAAAAAATATTTAAATTTGACATGGAGTCATATTTTGGTCCTAGATGATTGATATAAAAAATTCAATGAAACATACAAAATTTTGTTTACATGTTTTAACTTGGCTGTTTTAACTTGGCAAAAAAATGCAAAAAGGGCAAAAAATGCATGCAAGCAAAGAATCAAACCTGGCATCTCTAATCTCTAAGATAACCAAGGCATACCACTACACTACATGACAGTTAAAAGCAAAGTAACAAAGCAGACAAAAAATATTAAGTATGTTCTTCTGTTTGTATGGATCAAACCTTGCAATTAGACGAACACATTCCTGAAAAGCCCCATTCCCCACGACGTCATTGCCCAGGTAAATCGGAGCTATAGGCTACATCCCTTTTCTCGTCAATGCGGCACTGCCCAACCTCCCTCCCCACGCCGGCCACTCTCCTGTTCGCACATCGGACAATCCGCTCGATCCACTCCCCCTAAAGTATCACGAGATCATCATCGAGAATAACATCATCATACCACAAAGATTCACATCATGTTCGTTGATTAAGTTAAAGCAATAGCATAAAGCTAACCATAGTAACCCAAAAAGGTAAACAAGGATAAGGTAAATACAGACTAGTCAATCCTTAGGTTTCAATAATGCAATGTGGGACAGTGAATTATAAAGTAAGTAGGACATGATAGGTCAGAGGACACTTGCCTTCATCAGGTTGCTGCTCAGGAAGGTCTTCGACAACACACTCAGGAACCACGGACTGCTCGTCGTCTAAATAAAGTGATCATGCATTCAATACATTTGGATAAAGACAAATAAACAACACACCAATCATGTACAAACAAGTGAACACATCTCAAAATAACAACATAAACTTAAGAGTTAGTTTAGGTTATAGGGTGAACTAACACATTTAGAAGTTTGTTATTCTCTAAGTGTTGTCTATCTTCATGATTACATAATTTAATTCTACTTATTTTAATGAGACACAAAAGTTATACTAGGGATAAATCCATACATTACATATTATTAGTCTCACAAGATTAAACATCTAATTACCACTAGGGTTTCCTTTTTATTTATCTTATTAAGTAAATAAACAATTACATAAACTAACCTATAGTCTAGGCATAAAATTAGAATGTGCAGACACTGGATGATCATAATTTATTTGAACAGAGAATAATCCTATGAACATTTTGCAATTTGAATAACTCAATTTGGAGTTAATATGCAAAAGATATGAAATAAACAAGTTTTGAAGTTTAAAATACAAAATTAGGCCTAAATCTGTAATTAATTAAATGGTCAGGGGTATGTCTGCAAGAAGACAGGGGCCTGCGCGTGAAACTGAGGGACGGCGGGTTGATTTCTAAACAGTCGGAGGTCTCTTTAACAATTTTACCACGCGATGGGGTATCAGGCTCTCTCGGCCATCTGATCCCAGATCAACGGCCGAGAACAGATCCTGCGGGCGGGCGCGCACTAACCAGTGGGTCAGGGCGGTCAGCGACCGAGGTCGGGAGACGGACTGACCGGTCGGACCCATTTGTAGAGCGCGAGCGGCGACGTGCACCTGAGCGGCCAGATCCAAAACAGACGGCTAAGATTAGATCCATTCTAATTAAACCTAGACCGCCAGATTTCGGATGGACGCCCGAGATCCAACAGCAAGAAAGGTCTGGGTTCCATGACCGCCAGCGGTGGCGCCGCTCGCTCCCACGGCGGAGGTTAACCGGAGACGAGGGCGCAGGCGCACTAGAGGCCACGGGATGCAACAATTCATGACTCACATAGTTTTGACAAAATAAATAATTAATCCCTCGCTTAATTAACCTAATTCTACTCAAAAGGAAAAGGGAGAGAGAGACAAAGGGTAACACCTGAATTTGGTAGGCATTTAGAGAAGAAAGTTTATGCCCCCAAATTCAGGGTGTTACAAGCTATTCCTACACTTTGAGTTTCTGTCCTTACTTATCTATATTTCAGATGGAACTTTAAATCAAGATAAGTCACTTGAAACTCATCTCAAATCCTTTTTATACCTAGTGTGTAAGGAAGATTTGAAAAACTGAATCTACTCCGTATGAAATATGTAGTGTTGTCATCAATTACCAAAAAGGGGGAGATTGTGGATCATCTAGGCCCCTTAGTGGTGTTTTGGTAATTAATGACAACTACTTGTGGACTAACAATTCTTGGAGAAATAAGAATGCAGGTTGGACCATAGAGAACATAAAAGTCTTGGAGACTTATAAGAATTGGTTGTGTATCAAGTGAAGGCAAAGGTATAACATAGGTTTTGCTTTTGCTGATCATCAAGAGTTTAGAGAAGAGATTGACCGGATTAGTAGACTAGATAACCGTCTGGGCCAGGAGGCCGGACCATCCGCGACCTTACCAGAGGGGTCTGCAGCTGCACAAGTCTCTGTGTTCTTGTGCGGACCATCCGACCAGGTTTGTCGGACCATCCGCAAGTGCCAAAATAGATTTGGACAAAGACTGTGTGTTTTCGGGCTATTGTACTACAACTCGTCTAGGGCTTTAGCCTGGACAGTACTTACTCCTAGGGGCAGACTGCCTGGTCATGTTGGGCGAACTGTCCGCCCATGACTTTCAACTTGGTCAGTGCTCTGGCCTTTCAAGTTGATAGGTCCTGGACCGTCCGACCTGGGCTAGCGGACTGTCCGGGCTTGACTTGTTTTGACAGCACTGACATGTTTCAAATGGGAATTACAGCCATTACTTGTACGATGGACCGTCCGGCCATAGGGCACGGACCATCCACGTGTGCGCAGAAGCTGTGCTAATTGCACATAACGACTAGTATATTGAGATGGGTGCTATAAATAGAAGTGGAGCTTGTGTGTGAGGGCTCTCTTGGCTATTCCTAGTATACATTGAGCTCATTTGTGATCCTCTAACTCAATCTTTCACACTCCTTGCTTGAGATTGCATTCTAGTGAGTGATTGAGAGCTCCTAGTGCATTTGCCTCCATTGGTGATCCTTGAGGCACTAGGTGGTACACGGAGCAAGCTTCATTGGCTTGTTACTCTTGGAGGTTGCCGCCTCCTAGACGGCTCGGGTATTGTCTCTGTCGAGCTCTCCGTGAAGGTTATGAAGGAGCCGCGGTGTTGATTATGAGGGGCTCGCGCCCACCTCGAATGAGCGGCAAAGGCGACACTAGTGGAATTGAGGTATTGAGTGATTTCTTGTCCACTTGGCTCAAAGATCAAGCCGTGTCTTGATAGAGGAGCAAGTGAGAGCTTGAATTCCACCTCAACATGGATTAGGGGTAATTGGCAAATCACTGATACCACGAGATAAATCTTGATGTCATTCTCTTCACTCTTTACTTATTACTTTGCAAGTATTTAGTAATTTGTGTATTGTGTATCATTTATAGTATCGTCATAATTGTTCATCATAGTTTGCTTGCCTATCATAGCTAGGAAATTTATATCTTGTGTCGTATTGATTAAATTTCTCTAGTGTCTTTGATTTTAGTTAAAACAGTCTATTCACCCCCCTCTAGCCGGTGTCCTAGATCCTATAGATGGAAACCAAAAATAAAAGAAGCAAGTTAGCCCGACATACCGGCACGAGCGCTTACGTGTTTTCGGGCCGCTCTCGGTAATTTCTCTGACGCGTTGGCTAAAAATCACTGGATAGACCTGTGCGTCAGGCGGCCAACAGTTCTGCCCAGCGCCAACGGTCGGCCGCGTGATTAGCGTCGGCCACATCAACATCACAACGGTCGGGAGGGTCACCGGACATGTCTGATGTCCACCCAAAAAGGAAGGCAGTCAATCAGACGATCTGGTGACCATTGCACTATGCACTGTCCGGTGCACTCATGGACAGAAGGCAACTAGGGCCTTCCAAATGGAGGAGCAACGAGTCCTAAGGCTCTTGGTGCTATTAAAGGAGGCCCCAAGGCACCTCTATAGCCTGGCCAAGTATTCTATGAGCACACTACAACTCCTAAACTCCGCGACCACGACTTCGAAGTATTTTGAGAGAGATTTGAGCGCTTTTTTGAGTCATCACTCTGTCGCTTTGTTGTTGCTCTCTTCTTTGCATTTGTGCATGTTGTTGTTGCGTTGTGCTCGTGTGTGTACTCTACTCTCTCTCCCTTACTCTGATTTCGATTATGATCATCTTGTGTAAGGTGTGAGAGACTCCAAATTATGGAGATTCCTCACAAACGGGATTGATATAAGGAAGAATACCATGGTACTCAATTTTGATCTTTGGATCACTTGAGAGGAGTTGAGTGCAACCCTTGACCGAAGGAGGTCTCCACAACGTGGAGTAGGCTTTGGCCGAACCACGGAAAAAATTGTTGTATATCTTGTCCATTTACTTTATTGTGATTTCCATCTGAAAGGGAAATAGGGTTAACCTTTTCCCATAATTAATTTTGGTGGTTGAATGCCCAACACAAATATATGGACTAACTAGTTTGCTCTAGAATATATGTTCTACAGGCGCATAAAGGTTCAACACAAACCAATAAATATTCAAGTTAGGGATCCAAATTCAAAGGAGCAAAGAAACCAAGTGTGTTGTGGTCTGGCGCACCGAACTGTCCGGTGTGCCACCGGACAGTGTCCGGTGCACCAGGTCTGTACAGGGCTTAACCAGCCACTCTCGAGTTTCTCCAGGCGCACTCTACTGTAATTCACCGGACTGTCCGGTGTGCCACCGGACTATCCGGTGCACCAGCGGAGCAATGACTATCCAACGGAACGGTCGACTGCAACGGCGCCCTGACGTGTGAACAGTGAAGAACAGCACGCGCAGAGTCAGAGCCGCAGTGCCAGAGGCGCACCGGACAGTGAACAGGACCTATCCAGTGTCGCATGAGGACAAAGCCTCCAATGGTCAACAGCTCCCGAACCCTAACGGTTGGGTGACGTGGCGGCGCACTGGATAGTGTCCGGTGCGCCCATCGACAGCAGCCATCCCCAATGGCTTGTTGGTGGTTGAGGGCTATAAATACCCCCCAACCACCACAACTCCAAGCATCCAAGTCTTCTAAAGTTTTCATTCAATAAAAGAGCTAGTGCATTCACTCCTAGACACAAAATCAAAAGATCAAAGCCTCTCCAAGTCCCAAATCAATTCCAACCACCTAGTGACTTGAGAGAGTGTTTGTTCATGTTCTTTTGCGCTCTTGTGCTTGGATCGCTTTCTTCCTTCCTCATTCTTGTTCCAAAGTGACTTGTAATCAAAGCAAGAGACACCTAAGTGTGTGGTGGTCCTTGCAGGGTCTAAGTACCCATTTGATTAAGGAGAAAGCTCACTCAGTCTAAGTGACTGTTTCAGAGAGGGAAAGGGTTAAAAGAGACCCGGTCTTTGTGACCACCTCAACGGGGACTAGGTTCTTTAGAACCGAACCTCGGTAAAACAAATCACCGTGTTCATCCGCTTGATTCGCTCTTCATTTATTTTTCCCCTCTCTCCCGGACTCGGATGTAATTCTAACACTAACCCTGGCTTGTAGTTTGTGTTTTAAGTTGTAAATTTCAGATTACGCCTATTCACCCCCCCCTAGGTGACTTTCAATTGGTATCAGAGGTTGGTGCTTCATTAGAGTTTAACAACTCAAAGTGATGTCGGGAGAACACACCAAGAGGGAGATCATGACCGGCGACAAGCCCGCAAGCTCGGGGAGAACCCTCTCAAGGGAGTCCGGCCACAAGCATAAGGAGGAATCCTTTTCCTCCAACAAGACACATCGGAAGGGTGACAAGAAGAAGAAGATGAAGAAGGTGGTCTACTAAGAGACTGACTCTTTGTTGCCCTCCACATCATCAAGCTCCGACTCGTCCGTCGCTTCTAAGCGCCATGAGCACAAGAAGTATAGTAAGATGCCCCTTCGCTATCCCCGAATTTCTAAACGCGCTTCTCTACTTTCCGTTTCCTTAGGCAAACCACCATATTTTGATGGTGAGGATTATTGTATGTGGAGTGATAAAATGAGGCATCACCTAACCTCACTCCATGCAAGCATTTGGGATATTGTTGAGTTTGGAGCGTAGGTACCTAAGGTGGGGGACGAAGGCTACGACTCGGACGAGGTCACCCAAATTAGGCACTTTAACTCCCAAGCCATAACTATACTCCTCGCCTCCTTGTGTCGAGAGGAGTATAATAAGGTGCAAGGATTAAAGAGCGCCAAAGAAATTTGGGATGTGCTCAAGACGGCGCACGAAGGGGACGAGGTGACCAAGATCACCAAGCGCGAAACGATCGAGGGAGAACTCGGTCGATTCGTTCTCAACAAGGGAGAGGAGCCACAAGCAATGTACAACTGGCTCAAGACCTTGGTGAACCAAGTGCGCAACCTCAGGAGCACAAAATGGGATGACCATGAAATAGTCAAGGTTATTCTTAGATCCCTCGTATTCCGTAATCCTACTCAAGTTCAATTAATACGTGGGGATCCTAGATAGAAGCTAATGTCTCTCGAGGAGGTTATTTGAAAGTTTGTGAGCTTTGAACTAATGGTCAAAGACTCCAAACACATCGTCAACTTGGAGCAAGGCACCACCTCTACACCCGAGGTGCAACTCGTCGCATTCAAGGTGACGGAAGAAGAGAAGAGGGAGTCTACACCAAGTAGGCTTCCAATCGATGCCTCCAAGCTCGACAATGAGAAGATGGCACTCATCATCAAGAGTTTCCGCCAAATCCTCAAGCATAGGAGGGGGAAGGACTACAAACCCCGCTCCAAAAGGGTGTGCTACAAATGTGGTAAGTCCGGTCATTTTATTCCTGAATGTCCAATTTCAAGTGATAGTGACAGGGGCGATGACAAGAAGGGGAAGAAGAAAGAAAAGAAGAGGTACTACAAGAAGAAGGGCAGTGATGCCCACGTGTGTCGAGAATGGGACTCCAACGAGAGCTCCACTGACTCCTCCTCTGACGAGGACGCCGCCAACATCACCGTCAACAAGAGCCTCCTCTTCCCAAACATGTGCTTCATGGTTAAGGATGACAAGAAGAAGAAGGTACAATCTAGAGCCACCCCCAAATATACAACATCTAGTGATGAGGGTAGCTCTAGTGAAGATGAAGATGATTTACTTACGCTTTTTGCCGACCTTAACATGAAACAAAAGGAAAAACTAAATGAATTAATAGAAGCTATTCATGAGAAGGATTATCTCTTAGAAAGCCAAGAGGACTTCCTTATTAAAGAAAACAAAAAGCATGTTAAGGTAAAAAAATGCTTATGCTCAGGAAGTAGAAAAATGTGAAAACTTGACTAAGGAGCTTAGCATTTGCCATGATTCAATAACCAGTCTTAGAAATGAAAATGCTAGTTTAAATGCTAACATTGATAAATTGAATGAATCAATTTCTAGCCTTAAGTCTGAAAATGCTAGTTTAATTTCCAAGGCTAGAGAGTTAAATATTTGCAATGATTCTATTTCTTGTCTTAGAAATGAGAATGTCATATTACATGCTAAGATAGATGAATTAAATGTTTGCAAACCCTCTACATCTACTGTTGATCATGTTACTATGTGTACTAGAGGTAGAGATGTTAATGTTGATGCTATAAATGATCACCTTGCTCTTATTAAACAACAAAATGATCATATAGCTCAATTAACCACTAAAATTAATGAGCATGAAATTGAAAATAAAAAATTTAAATTTGCTAGAAGCATGCTCTATAATGGGAGACGCCCTGGCATTAAGGATGGCATTGGTTTCCAACAAAGAAGCAATGTCAAGCTTAATGCCCCTAAGAGATTGTTCAACTTTGTAAAGGGCAAGGCTCCCATGGTTCAAGATAATGAGGGTTACATTTTATATCCTGCTAATTATCCTGAGCACAAAATTAGGAGAATTCATGCTAGGAAACCTCATACTGTTTCACATCATGCTTTTATGTATAAAAATGAGGCTTCTAGCTCTAGGCATTCCACTCATACTAAAATGCCTAAAAAGAAAACTCCTGCTGTATCTAATGAGCCTAACATTTCTTTTAAGACTTTTGATTCTTCCCATGTTTTAACTAACAAATCAGGCAAAGTAGTTGCCAAATATGTTGGGGGCAAACACAAGAGTTCAAAGACTTGTGTTTGGGTACCCAAGGTGCTTGTTTCTAACATCAAAGGACCCAAGATTGTTTGGGTACCTAAGAACAAGGCCTAAATTGTTTTGCAGGTTTATGCATCTGGGGGCTCAAGTTGGATAATAGATGGTGGATGCACAAACCACATGACAGGGGAGAAAAGGATGTTCTCCTCCTATGAGAAAAACCAAGTGTTGGGGCGAAGGCAAAGACGCCACCCTTCGCTCGGGGCCTTCGCCGTAAACGCCGGCCCAACGGAGACAAGACAACGGGCAGGGACACCCTTCGCCCCATACGACATCGGACGAAGACCCGTGGCGAGGTCATCCCACCGGGCGGCCTCGTCCAGTGCGGAGGCCCACGTGTGATCCGGCCCATTGTGACAGGCCCTGCGTGGCCGCTACGTGTTACGGGCCTAATTTATAAAGGCGTCCCTGTAATTACAGTCTGTAACCTCGCTTTATGGGAATATTCCAGGTATAACCTAGGTGTCTGAGGGCACATGCGTCCTTAACACGGGACGCTGGGTACCCGGACACCTATAAATACCCCCGCACAGTGCCCTTGAGAGGCTAGATGAACAGAGCTTTTGCCATCACGTGCTGAAACCCTGTTTGCGCTATTACTCCCCCCCCCCCCGTTGGATCAGCTTGCGCCAGTGAGCAAGTTCCAACATTTGGCACCCACCGTTCGTGCTACGAAAAAAACCACCTGCGATGGCACCCAAGAAAGCTAGCTCCAAGGCTGACGAGGCTGCGAAGGCAGCACTGCTGGCCGCAAGGAAGGGCAAGGCCCTCGCACTCACCCACTCCACTCACCAAGAGGCTGCTGAAGACGACGCCCTCCGCACCTGCGGCCCTGAAGGATGTAACGCCCTGAATTTGGGGGTAGAATTTTTTCTTCTTTTCTCTCACCAAATTCAGGCGTTACTCTTTCCTTTTTCCCTTTTCTTCTCGCTAAGCCTTGATCTTTTCCAAAGTCACAGCGGGTTTTGGCTTTAGACCTCGTGTAAAGCAAAACCTTAAAACACTTTATTTTGTGTGACGCACCATGCCGAACCATGCATACTTTTTGATTGATTAAAAATGTGAATGCTTTCATTTAGAGGAAATTAGATTTTAGAAAAAGGAAAACCTTTTTCTCCTCCCCTTCCCCCCTCCTTCCCCATTTCGGCCCAGCCGCCCCCTCCCCCTCCCCCGCCGTGGGCCGCCTGGTGGCCCAGCCGCGCCCCCCCCCCCCTCCTTTGGGCCCAGCCGGCCCAACCGTCCTCCCCCCTCTCTTTTTTTCTTTTTCCAAAAATCCCCTCCCTCTCTCTCTCTCTCTCTCTCCCTCACCCTCACCCTAACCCTAACGCCGCCACCGCCTCTCCCCTGCCCTAGCGCCGCCGCCTCTCCCCTCCCCGGCGCCGCCGCCGCGTCGTCCCCCTCCGGTGAGGCTCCCCCCCTCCTCCTCCTCCCTCCTCTCCTCCCTCTGGCGCCCTCCCCTCACCCGCGCCGCCCGGCTCGGCCCCTGGCTCGGCCGCTCCGGCGAGATCGGCCTGGCCCCGGCCGCCCCGGCCTCGCCCGCGCCCGGCCGGCTCCCGCGCCCGGCCACCCCGGCCGCTCGCGCCCCCGACCCCGCCCAGCTCGGCCCCGGCCCCGGCCGCCTTCGGCTCGGCCGCGCCCGGCCGCCCGCTCGGCCACCCCGCCCGCGCCGGGCCACCCCGCGCCACCCCCCGGCCGCCCGCGCGAGCCCCGCCCCGCCCCGCGCTGCCCCTCTCCCGCACCGCCCGGCTCGGCCGTTCCCCGGCTCCGCCGCCTCTCGCGCCCGGCCTCGGCCGCCTCGGCTCGGCCGCCCGTGCCCCGGCCCCGGCCCAACCGCCCCCGCTCGGCTCGGCCTCTCGCCTCCCGGCGAGCTCGGCCGCCCCCCCCCGGTTCAACCGCCCCTCCCCCGCGCTCGGCCTAACCGCCCCGCCCCGACCCCGGCTCGGCCGCCCCGTGCCCCGACTCGGCCGCTCCCGTCGTGCCCCAGCCCGGTCGCCCCGCCCCCGCGCCCGGCCTCGCCCGACCGTGTCCTCGCCCCGTCCGTGCCTCGCTCGCAGTGGTCCGCGACGTCCTCGCTCGCCCATGCTCGCTTGCTCTGGCATGTTTGCCCGCTCGCCCCGCCGTGCCTTGCTCGCGTCGTGTCGGCCCTCGGCGTGGCCTCGAGCTCGGCCCAGCGTGCCTTCGGCGCGCGGCCCCGACGCGTGCGTGACTCGTTCGCGGCACGTTAAGTGTGGCTTTGCGCGTGCGCGTGTTCGCTCAGCGTTCTGGCGTAGCTCGTCGTGCTCGCAACGCGACGCATAGCGCCCTGTTGCGCTCGCGACACGATCGTCTACCCCCTAGCCCCGTCTACCCCCCCCTATCCTATATGCGCTAATCACGTTGTTTATATTAATAAGATAGGAGTCTCAATTTGGAAATTGATTACGTTAGTTAATTTGTATAGCTAATCGTCTATCTTATTCAATGTTAATCTACTAATAGTGGTCACGTTTACATTAGTGCGTGTAGCTAATTCTTTTGTTAGAACCAATTGGAACTAGAACACGTGACGTCTAGTTATTCACCAACCCGTAGTGTGTCTCGGGCATAAGCTTTAACTCTCGCGAGACCTTTTCTCATTTCTTTCTAACCATGGTAAACTCATTATTGTATGTGATATTTTATGCATGTTTAATCTACTGGTTCTCTTGTATGGTGTATTGTTGGTTTCCTAATTTCAATGGATGGATGTATGTATGCTTGCAATCGCTTAGAGAACGATCCGGTTGGAGAGCCCGAAGAACTCGCAGGAGAAGCCCCTGAGCAGCAGTCGGTTGGTGGAGGCAAGTGTCCTTTGACCTATCTCTGTCCTATTCATTCTTTAATTCACCTCCCGCATTACACATTTATACTTAAGGATTGACTAGCTTTTGTTATCCATGTCCTTGTTTACCTATTTCGGTCGGATTATTATTATTTAGCTCTATGCTATTGCTCAAACTCTAATCAATGAACATGATGAAATTATATATGATACACTGTTTTCCCTTCTCTTATTATGATGTTGTACTTGTGGTCTTCAAGGGGGCTCGAGCGGTTTCTCGAGTGCCTCTCCGTAAGGACCTGTTCTATGGATGACCGCCCAGGAAAACAGTACAACCATGCGGGTGGAGTGGGACACCCTTAGCTAAATAATTAGAGGAACCGGGGTGTAGTTCGCTTAGCTGTTGTGCCGTCAATGGGGCTCGGTGTATGCGGCTCGCTCTGCCAAGGTTGATTTGTCCCTTGGGGAGGAGTGCGGTACATTTAGGAAACCTAACGGGCGGCTAGAGCCCCGGGGAATCTTTGTAAAGGCTACATAGTAATGCCCTGCTGGACCACCTAGGTAGTGGTCAATGGGGAGTAGCTCTCTCCGGGCAGAAAGGGGATCACGGCTTGTGGGTAAAGTGCACAACCTCTGCAGAGTGTTTGAAAACTGATATATCAGCCATGCTCGCGGTTATGAGCGGCCAAGGGAGCTCCAATGATTAGTGGTACTTGATCAGAGACATTTTGGTTTACAGGTGGCTATGAGATCGATGGTTTTGGTTATGTCTATGGTGCTGGTAAGTGGTATTCTTTCCGTTTGGAAAGGGTACATCGGGCTAATAACTTGGGTTAATGCTAAAACCTGGCTTCCTATTAGTAAATAATAATCTGACCAATTAAAAGCAACTGCTTGACTTACCCCCCCCCCCACATAAAGCTAGTCCACTGCAGCCAAACAGGATGCTTGCTGAGTATGTTGATGTGTACTCACTCTTGCTCTACACACCAAACCCCCCCCCCCCAGGTTGTCAGCATTGCAACCACTGCTCAGGAGAAGATGAAGCTGTGGAAGGAGACTTCCAGGAGTTCCAAGACTACGACGAGTTCTAGGTGTGGGTTAGCGGCAACCCCCAGTTGGCTGCCTGTGAAGGCCGCGGTTATCTACGTTTCGTTTTTGCACTTTGATTTATTGTAAGGACTATATGGACATCTCAGACGTATGATGTAATCGACTATTATTTCGCTTTTAATACTATTTTGAGCACTGTGTGATGATGTCCATGTTATGTAACTGTTGTGTACGTGAATAACTGATCCTGGCACGTACATGGTTCGCATTCGGTTTGCCTTCTAAAATCGGGTGTGACATAAGCTGGTATCAAAGTCGTGCTGACTGTAGGACCGCTAACCTAGAGTAGAATGGTCGTTCTAAGGATTATAGACCTCTGTCCCTGCCTTGACTTTGGTACCCCTTCAAAAGTTGGTCATACTGACCAAACCTATGTTCTACTATATATTATACCTTGCTGAAAATTTTGTTTTATTCTAATCCTTCATTTATTTATGATTCATTATTTGCTGGTCATATTAATTATGTTCTCACTCTTTTGCTTGCGGTGTCTTTTGTAGATGGCTCGACTTAGACACACTGCACGAAAGTCCGTCATCCCCTTCTTACCCTCCCGCCTTGCTGAGCGTCCGCTTCGCCGTCCCGTGGCCAGACAGTCCAGCCACTTGGAGAGACTGCACCACCGCCTGCATGAGGAGCAGGAACGTCGACGACAGGAGCAGCAGGGCTCTTCCTTCTCGCTCCAGCAGGAGATAGAGTCTGTGAGGAGCTGCTCTCCTGTGCTTCCCCTGGAGGCGCCCCCTGCACCACCACTGGGCGCCCCAGCCTCTGGAGTAGCTGCTGGAGGAGACCCAGACGACGGAGATGGCGACGACAGCCCGAGCCACGACACCGATTTCCCTGCTGACCATGAGCCGGAAGGATGGATTGCTCGACCCATCACTCGCGACGCTGCTCGCGGGTGTCACTTCCATGATGCGCTCGACACCCTGCTACGTCGGGCACTTGACCGGCGTACTTGGTCCATTGAGTATCGCTGTGTGGTCTACCAGCATAGTCGCGGGGTCTACCCAGACCGCTGGGAGGCGACCTGTTTGGTGCGCCGTCCGGAGAACAGTCTCTAGGGTGCGGAGGCCTGCTCAGAGCACTATTCTATCTCTGAGCGGGACTCAGCTGAGGCAGCCATGCAGGATGCTGCACGGCGTGCGCTTTCGCACTACTGCTCGGTTCTCGGTGGGGTAGCTGACGGTCTTGACCTGAAGTATTACCCCCGCCGTCCATCTGGCAGCACAGGAGGCGTGATTGTTTCACCTGCTAGTGAGGACAATCCTAGGTTAAGCAGCACAGTCAACCTAGCCGCCGTGCTAAACACGGAGCTGGACCATGCACTGGACGAGCTAAGTAGGGCTCGTGCTGAGATCGCCCTGCTGCGGGCTGAGCGCGCGGAACGTCGTCACTTGGATGATGGTTCCCCCGCTTCCGTTGGGACTCAGCACCCGTACCGCTCACCTCGGCGTGGACGCCAGTCTTATGGCAATCCCGACTGCAAGACCAAGATAAATCTAGAACCATAGATCGCTAGAGTTGGATCTTGTAATTAATACAAAATATATACGTAGAAGCTACAGTCTTAGCGTTAGTCTCGCTTTTAGTTAGTCTTAGTTAGACAGGGTAGTTTGTTATATCCTGTGCATTTATGTTTGTCATGATGAACTATGTTTGGTTTGGATCTTTGTAATGACTGTCACCAGAGTGTGGGTATCCCCTGCATTATGGTTTACCTATTATGTTAATGGAGTTAGTTATATAGTTGGGAAACCTTTTATTCCACTTTCCTCTTTATCTGAGAAGCTGCGTGGTCTGTGTTGGAGATCAGTGAAGATGCTCATCTGTTCAGTGCTGTTGGAGAATTCTATACTCTTTTCTTATGCTGCACGATTTGCCAGATCAGTTCTGATGTGTGGTTGCATTCTGCAGATGTCAGAGAACAGGCGCAGAGGAGGAAGGCGTGCTCAGCAGGAGCGAGCCGCTCCGCAGGATGAGGTGCCCCAGCAGCAGCACCTGCCGCCCCCGCCCCCGATGTCGATCGAGCAGATGTTTCTGATGCAGACTCAGGCAGTTCAAGCCATCGGTCAGACTCTGGCTGCCATTCAGCAGCAGCAGCAGCAGGCTCCACCTCAACCTCAGATGACTCAGATGCCTCAGATGCCCAGAGACAAGCGTGCTGAATTCATGAGAGGTCATCCTCCAACATTTGCTCACTCTTCTGACCCCATGGATGCTGAAGATTGGCTGCGCACTGTGGAGCGGGAGTTGCATACCGCTCAGTGCGATGACATAGAGAAAGTTCTGTATGGTCCCCGTCTGTTGAGAGGAGCAGCCCAATCATGGTGGGAGTCTTACCTCGCCACCCATGCCAACCCCGATGCCATCACTTGGGAAGAGTTCAGAGGTAGCTTTCGTCAGTACCATGTGCCTGCAGGTCTGATGACAGTGAAGAAGGAGGAGTTCCTGGCCCTTAAGCAAGGGTCATCATCTGTCAGTGAGTATCGAGACAGGTTTCTGCAGTTGTCCCGCTATGCTCCTGAAGATGTCAACACCGACGCCAAGCGACAGTACCGTTTCTTGAGAGGCTTGGTTGACCCTCTGCACTATCAGCTGATGAATCACACCTTCCCGACATTCCAGCACCTGATTGATAGAGCAATTATGACAGAAAGAAAGCGTAGGGAGATGGAGGATCGTAAGCGCAAGATCAGTGGACCCCAGCCTGGAAGCAGCAGCCGCCCTCGTTTCTCAGGCAATCAACCACAGCAGTTCAGGCAGAACCAGCGTCCACCTCAGCAGCATCAGCAGTTCCAAAGGCAGTACCCTCAGCACCAGTATCAGAACTGTCAGAACAATCAGTCAGGAGGTCAGATTCAGAGGCAGAATCAGCAGGCACCACGTCTTCCTGCCCCAGCAAGCCAGCAGAACAATCAGGCAGCACCAGCTCAGGTTGGAAATAGAGCATGTTTCCACTGTGGAGAGCTAGGCCATTGGGTGATGCAATGTCCGAAGAAGGCAGCCCAGTAGCAGTCAGGCCCTAATGCCCCAGCAAAGCAGAATGTGTCTCAGCCTGGAGCAGGCAATCGCCCTTAGCTGCGCTATAATCATGGAAGACTGAACCACTTGGAGGCTGAAGCAGTTCAGGAGACTCCCGGCATGATAGTAGGTATGTTCCCAGTCGACTCCCATATTGCAGAAGTGTTATTTGATACTGGAGCAACGCATTCTTTCATTACTGCATCATGGGTAGAGGCACATAATCTTCCAATTACTACCATGTCAACCCCCATTCAAATTGACTCAGCCGGTGGTAGAATTCGAGCTGATAGCATCTGTTTGAATGTAAGTGTGGAAATAAGGGGGATAGCGTTTCCCGCTAACCTTATAGTAATGGGTACTCAGGGAATAGATGTCATCCTAGGGATGAATTGGCTAGATAAGTATCAGGCAGTTATCAGTTGTGATAAAAGGACAATCAAGTTGGTGTCCCCACTAGGAGAGGAAGTGGTGACCGAGTTAGTCCCGCCTGAGCCGAAGAAAGGAAGTTGTCATCAGATGGCTGTCAATAGCAGTGAAGCAGACCCAATTGAGAGTATCAAGGTTGTGTCTGAGTTCCTAGACGTGTTTCCGAAGGACTTACCGGGTATGCCACCAGAGCGGAAAGTTGAGTTTGCCATAGAGCTTCTTCCTGGAACCGCCCCCATCTTTAAGAGAGCTTACAGAATATCCGGACCAGAATTGGTTGAGCTTAAGGAGCAGATTGATGAGCTGTCAGAGAAAGGTTACATCCGGCCAAGCACCTCGCCCTGGGCCGCCCCTGTCTTATTTGTGGAGAAGAAAGATGGCACCAAAAGGATGTGTATCGATTATCGAGCTTTGAATGAAGTCATGATCAAGAATAAGTACCCTTTTCCCAGAATAGAAGATCTGTTCGACCAGTTGAGAGGAGCCAGTGTGTTCTCCAAGATTGATCTGAGGTCAGGTTATCATCAGCTCAGGATCCGACTTTCGGACATTCCGAAGACGGCATTCACTACCAAGTATGGGTTATATGAGTTCACAGTGATGTCTTTTGGTTTGACCAATGCACCAGCGTTCTTCATGAATCTGATGAACAGTGTATTCATGGATTACCTTTATAAGTTTGTGGTGGTATTCATTGATGACATTCTGATTTATTCTCAAAGCGAAGAAGAGCATGAAGATCATTTGAGGATGGTATTGCAGAGATTGCGAGAGCACCAGTTGTATGCAAAGTTGAGCAAGTGTGAGTTCTGGATCAATGAGGTCCTGTTCTTGGGTCACATAATCAACAAAGAAGGATTGGCTGTGGATCCGAAGAAAGTGGCAGACATTCTGAACTGGAAAGCGCCAACGGATGCTCGAGGAATCAAGAGCTTCATTGGAATGGCCGGATATTATTGGCGATTCATTGAAGGGTTTTCAAAGATTGCGAAACCAATGACAGCGTTGCTAGGCAACAAGGTTGAGTTCAAGTGGACCCAGAAATGTCAAGAGGCCTTCGAAGCGCTGAAAGAGAAGTTGACAATAGCGCCTGTCCTAGTCTTGCCTGATGTGCACAAGCCCTTCTCGGTGTATTGTGATGCTTGTTACACAGGTTTGGGATGCGTGTTGATGCAAGAGGGAAGAGTTGTGGCTTACTCGTCCCAACAGCTGAAGGTTCATGAGAAGAATTACCCAATCCACGAACTAGAGTTGGCAGCAGTGGTTCACGCACTGAAGACATGGAGGCACTATCTGTATGGACAGAAATGTGATGTTTACACAGACCACAAGAGTCTGAAGTACATATTCACTCAGTCAGAGCTGAATATGAGGCAGCGAAGATGGTTAGAGCTGATCAAAGACTATGAGTTGGAGATCCATTACCATCCAGGCAAAGCGAACGTAGTGGCAGATGCTTTGAGCAGGAAGAGTCAAGTCAATCTGATGGACGCTCGTCCGATGCCTTATGAGTTGGCCAAGGAGTTTGACAGGTTGAGTCTCGGGTTTCTGAACAATTCGCGAGGAGTCACAGTTGAGTTGGAACCTACCTTGGAGCGAGAAATCAAAGAAGCGCAGAAGAAAGATGAGAAGATTAGTGAGATCCGGCGACTGATTCTAGATGGCAGAGGCAAAGATTTTCGTAAAGATGCAGAAGGTGTGATATGGTTCAAAGACCGCTTGTGCGTCCCCAATGTCCAGTCCATTCGGGAGTTGATTCTCAAGGAAGCTCATGAGACTGCTTATTCGATTCACCCTGGTAGTGAGAAGATGTATCAGGATCTAAAGAAGAAATTCTGGTGGTACGGAATGAAGAGGGAAATCGCAGAGTATGTGGCTATGTGTGATAGTTGTCAACGGATTAAGGCAGAGCACCAGAGACTAGCTGGATTGTTGCAACCGTTGCAAATTCCTCAGTGGAAATGGGATGAAATCGGTATGGATTTCATAGTCGGATTGCCTTGCACTCGAGCCGGCTATGATTCCATTTGGGTAGTGGTGGACCGTTTGACCAAGTCAGCCCACTTCATACCTGTCAAGACCAACTACAGCAGTGCAGTGTTGGCAGAATTGTATGTGTCTCGGATCGTTTGTCTACATGGTGTGCCAAAGAAGATAGTGCCAGACAGAGGAACGCAGTTCACCTCTCATTTCTGGCAGCAGTTGCATGAAGCCTTGGGTACACATCTGAATTTCAGTTCAGCTTATCATCCGCAGACAGATGGCCAGACTGAAAGGACCAATCAAATTCTTGAAGACATGTTGAGAGCCTGTGCGCTGCAAGATCAGTCCGGATGGGACAAGCGATTGCCTTATGCAGAGTTCTCCTATAATAACAGTTACCAGGCCAGTTTGAAGATGTCACCATTTCAAGCACTCTATGGAAGGAGTTGTAGAACTCCGTTGCAATGGGATCAGCCTGGGGAAAAGCAAGTGTTCGGGCCAGACATTTTGCTTGAAGCCGAAGAGAACATCAAGATGGTCCGAGAAAATCTGAAGATAGCGCAATCGAGGCAGCGAAGCTATGCAGATACAAGAAGAAGAGAGCTGAGTTTCGAAGTCAGAGACTTTGTCTATCTGAAAGTGTCACCGATCAGAGGAGTCAGAAGATTCGGAGTCAAAGGCAAGCTAGCACCCCGATACATTGGTCCGTACCAAATTCTCTCAAGGCGTGGAGAAGTGGCCTATTAGCTCAGTCTGCCAGAGAATTTGTCCGCAGTGCATGATGTCTTTCATGTGTCTCAGTTGAAGAAGTGCTTGCGTGTGCCAGAAGAGCAGTTGCCAGTGGAAGGTCTTGAAGTCCAGGAGGACTTGACCTACGTTGAGAAGCCAGTGCAAATCCTTGAGGTTGCAGACAGAGTCACCCGAAGGAAGACCATCAGAATGTGCAAAGTCAGGTGGAATTACCATTCAGAGGAAGAAGCAACCTGGGAGCGTGAAGATGATCTGATGGCTAAATACCCTGAGCTCTTTGCTAGCCAACCCTGAATCTCAAGGGCCAGATTCTTTTAAGGGGGATAGGTTTGTAACGCCCTGAATTTGGGGGTAGAATTTTTTCTTCTTTTCTCTCACCAAATTCAGGCGTTACTCTTTCCTTTTTCCCTTTTCTTCTTGCTAAGCCTTGATCTTTTCCAAAGTCACAGCGGGTTTTGGCTTTAGACCTCATGTAAAGCAAAACCTTAAAACACTTTATTTTGTGTGACGCACCATGCCGAACCATGCATACTTTTTGATTGATTAAAAATGTGAATGCTTTCATTTAGAGGAAATTAGATTTTAGAAAAAGGAAAACCTTTTTCTCCTCCCCTTCCCCCTCCTTCCCCATTTCGGCTCAGCCGCCCCCTCCCCCTCCCCCGCCGTGGGCCGCCTGGCGGCCCAGCCGCGCCCCCCCCCCTCCTTTGGGCCCAGCCGGCCCAACCATCCTCCCCCCCTCTCTTTTTTTCTTTTTCCAAAAATCCCCTCCCTCTCTCTCTCCCTCACCCTCACCCTAACCCTAATGCCGCCGCCGCCTCTCCCCTGCCCTAGCGCCGCCGCCTCTCCCCTCCCCGGCGCCGCCGCCGCGCCGTCCCCCTCCGGTGAGGCTCCCCCCCTCCTCCTCCTCCCTCCTCTCCTCCCTCTCCTCCCTCCGGCGCCCTCCCCTCACCCGCGCCGCCCGGCTCGGCCCCCGGCTCGGCCGCTCCGGCGAGCTCGGCCCGGCCCCGGCCGCCCCGGCCTCGCCCGCGCCCGGCCGGCTCCCGAGCCCGGCCACTCGCGCCCCCGGCCCCGGCCCCGGCCGCCTTCGGCTCGGCCGCGCCCGGCCGCCCGCTCGGCCACCCCGCCCGCGCCCGGCCACCCCGCGCCGCCCCCGGGCCGCCCGCGCGAGCCCCGCCCCGCGCCGCCCCTCTCCCGCGCCGCCCGGCTCGGCCGTTCCCCGGCTCGGCCGCCTCCCGCGCCCGGCCTCGGCCGCCCCCGGCCCCGGCCCAACCGCCCCCGCTCGGCTCGGCCGCCTGCCTCCCGGTGAGCTCGACCACCCCCCCCCCCCCCCCGGTTCAACCGCCCCTCCCACGCGCTCGGCCTAACCGCCCTGCCCCGACCCTGGCTCGGCCGCTCCCGTCGTGCCCCGGCCCGGTCGCCCCGCCCCCGCGCCCGGCCTCGCCCGACCGTGTCCTCGCCCCGTCCGTGCCTCGCTCGCAGTGGTCCGCGGCATCCTCGCTCTCCCGTGCTCGCTTGCCCTGGCATGTTTGCCCGCTCGCCCAGCCGTGCCTTGCTCGCGTCGTGTCGGCCCTCGGCGTGGCCTCGAGCTCGGCCAGCGCACGACCTCGACGCCTTGTGCGCGACTCGTTCGCGGCACGTTAAGTGTGGCTTTGCGCGTGCGCGTGTTCGCGCAGCGTTCTGGCGTAGCTCGTCGTGCTCGCGACGCGACGCATAGCGCCCTGTTGCGCTCGCGACACGATCGTCTACCCCCTAGCCCCGTCTACCCCCCTGTATCCTATATGCGCTAATCACGTTGTTTATATTAATAAGATAGGAGTCTCAATTTGGAAATTGATTACGTTAGTTAATTTGTATAGCTAAGCGTCTATCTTATTCAATGTTAATCTACTAAAAGTGGTCACGTTTACATTAGTGCATGTAGCTAATTCTTTTGTTAGAACCAATTGGAACTAGAACACGTGACGTCTAGTTATTCACCAACCCGTAGTGCGTCTCGGGCATAAGCTTTAACTCTCGCGAGACCTTTTCTCATTTCTTTCTAACCATGGTAAACTCATTATTGTATGTGATATTTTATGCATGTTTAATCTACTGGTTCTCTTGTATGGTGTATTGTTGGTTTCCTAATTTCAATGGATGGATGTATGTATGCTTGCAATCGCTTAGAGAACGATCCGGTTGGAGAGCCCGAAGAACTCGCAGGAGAAGCCCCTGAGCAGCAGTCGGTTGGTGGAGGCAAGTGTCCTTTGACCTATCTCTGTCCTATTCATTCTTTAATTCACCTCCCGCATTACACATTTATACTTAAGGATTGACTAGCTTTTGTTATCCATGTCCTTGTTTACCTATTTGGGTCGGATTATTATTATTTAGCTCTATGCTATTGCTCAAACTCTAATCAATGAACATGATGAAATTATATATGATACGTTGTTTTCCCTTCTCTTATTATGATGTTGTACTTGTGGTCTTCAAGGGGGCTCAAGCGGTTTCTCGAGTGCCTCTCCGTAAGGACCTGTTCTATGGATGACCGCCCGGGAAAACAGTGCAACCATGAGGGTGGAGTGGGACGCCCTTAGCTGAATAATTAGAGGAACCGGGGTGTAGTTCGCTTAGCCGTTGTGCCGTCAATGGGGCTCGGTGTATGCGGCTCGCTCTGCCAAGGTTGATTTGTCCCTTGGGGAGGAGTGCGGTACATTTAGGAAACCTAACGGGCGGCTACAGCCCCGGGGAATCTTTGTAAAGGCTACGTAGTGATGCCCTGCTGGACCACCTAGGTAGTGGTCAATGGGGAGTAGCTCTCTCCAGGCAGAAAGGGGATCACGGCTTGTGGGTAAAGTGCACAACCTCTACAGAGTGTTTGAAAACTGATATATCAGTCGTGCTCGCGGTTATGAGCGGCCAAGGGAGCTCCAATGATTAGTGGTACTTGATCAGAGACATTTTGGTTTACAGGTGGCTATGAGATCGATGGTTTTGGTTATGTCTATGGTGCTGGTAAGTGGTATTCTTTCCGTTTGGAAAGGGTACATCGGGCTAATAACTTGGGTTAATGCTAAAACCTGGCTTCCTATTAGTAAATAATAATTTGACCAATTAAAAGCAACTGCTTGACTTACCCCCCCCCCCACATAAAGCTAGTCCACTACAGCCAAACAGGATGCTTGCTGAGTATGTTGATGTGTACTCACTCTTGCTCTACACACCAAACCCCCCACCCCCAGGTTGTCAGCATTGCAACCACTGCTCAGGAGAAGATGAAGCTGTGGAAGGAGACTTCCAGGAGTTCCAAGACTACGACGAGTTCTAGGTGTGGGTTAGCGGCAACCCCCAGTTGGCTGCCTGTGAAGGCCGCGGTTATCTACGTTTCGTTTTCGCACTTTGATTTATTGTAAGGACTATATGGACGTCTCAGACGTATGATGTAATCGACTATTATTTCCCTTTTAATACTATTTTGAGCACTGTGTGATGACGTCCATGTTATATAACTGCTGTGTACGTGAATAACTGATCCTAACACGTACATGGTTCGCATTCGGTTTGCCTTCTAAAACCAGGTGTGACATAAGCTGGTATCAAAGCCGTGCTGACTGTAGGACCGCTAACCTAGAGTAGAATGGTCGTTCTAAGGATTATAGACCTCTGTCCCTGCCTTGACTTTGGTACCCCTTCAAAAGTTGGTCATACTGACCAAACCTATGTTCTACTATATATTATACCTTGCTGAAAATTTTGTTTTATTCTAATCCTTCATTTATTTATGATTCATTATTTGCTGGTCATATTAATTCTGTTCTCACTCTTTTGCTTGCGGTGTCTTTTGTAGATGGCTCGACTTAGACACACTGCACGAAAGTCTGTCATCCCCTTCTTACCCTCCCGCCTTGCTGAGCGTCCGCTTCGCCGTCCCGTGGCCGGACAGTCCAGCCACTTGGAGAGACTGCACCACCGCCTGCATGAGGAGCAGGAACGTCGACGACAGGAGCAGCAGGGCTCTTCCTTCTCGCTCCAGCAGGAGATAGAGTATGTGAGGAGCTGCTCTCCTGTGCTTCCCCTAGAGGCGCCCCCTGCACCACCACTGGGTGCCCCAGCCTCTGGAGTAGCTGCTGGAGGAGACCCAGACGACGGAGATGGCGACGACAGCCCGAGCCACGACACCAATTTCCCTGCTGACCATGAGCCGGAAGGATGGATTGCTCGACCCATCACTCGCGACGCTGCTCGCGGGTGTCACTTCCATGATGCGCTCGACACCCTGCTACGTCGGGCACTTGACCGGCGTACTTGGTCCATCGAGTATCGCTGTGTGGTCTACCAGCATAGTCGCGGGGTCTACCCGGACCGCTGGGAGGCGACCTGTTTGGTGCGCCGTCCGGAGAACAGTCCCCCAGGCTTCGCCCCACCGGAAGGCGCGGACCTCACCGAGGACGGTGAGGTCCTCGGCCTCGCCCCACCGGAGGCCGCGGACCTCACTGAGGACGGTGAAGTCCTTGGCGTTTCAGCGGAAGAATAGCTACAGCTGCGCGCACTGCGCCTCAAGAACCGCAATCTCCAGAGGCAAAAAGAGATACTGGAGGCCAAGCGCCAGCGCGTGTCTGCACTAGCCAAGGTGCGGCAAATGATACGCGGCGAAGAGCAGAAGGCCCAGGACCTCGAGCGGGAGATCGCGCTGATGCAGCGCGAAGGCCACCTCGGCCTGCAGCATGGGCCACCCCTGCAACAACGCGCACAGGTGGAAGACATACGCGAAGGCCACTGCGGCCTGCAGCATGGGCCACCCCTGCAACACCGCGCGCAGGTGGAAGGCCCTCACTTCCCCCAGCGCGACTACGCCTTCCCACACGCCGCGCCATTTCAAGGGGTCAACTACCTCGACGAGCGAAGTCCCCTGGCGCCACATCTGCAAGTGACACCCTGGCCTGCCAACTTTCGGGCAGGGACCTATCCCAAGTACAACGGCAGCACGGACCCAGCTCAGTACATCATGAGTTATCAGGTCGCCGTCGCATCTTCCGGAGGGGACAACGCCACAATGGCCAAGTCTTTCATCATCGCCCTCGAAGGCCCAGCTCTCACCTGGTTCACCAGGTTACCCCCGCTGTCCATTGATTCCTGGAGAAGCCTAAGGGACAAATTCCGGCTCAACTTCCAAGGGTACCGCCCAGACACCGACGCCTTGGCCGAACTCTCACTCTGCAAGCAACTGGAAAAAGAGACTCTGCGGGAGTATTACCGCAAGTTTCTAACACTCAAGTCACAGCTCCCCTCAGTCGACGACCAGATCGCCATTCACTATGCCATCAGTGGCCTCCGCGCCGGCGTCCTTTAAAGCCATTGCATCAGGGACCCGCCCAAGAACCTCCAGGAATTATATCAACTATTTGAAAAATATGCCAAATCCGAAGAGCTCCACCAGCGCAAGGTTGAGTCCCAGAGGAAACCCAAAGACGCTCCATAGCCCAGCCGCACGTGGACGAGGACTCCGCAGCCAGACTCTGGCCGAGACGGCCGTAACCAGCAGCAGGTGCACAACATTGCCAACCAGCACCCCGCTGGTGATGCCCCTCGCCGCCAGGAATATCCCGCCCAGGGCCGCGGAAGTGGAACTCGCGGTAGGGGCCGGGGACGCGCGCAGCCGCCACGCCGATTCTACTGTCTCTTCCACGACGAAGACTGCGCCCACCAAACAAAAGACTGCCCTGAAACGAAGACCACCAGAGACAGGATGGCACGGGCGCAGCCGGTCGACAACCCAAGGGTCGTCGCGCACACTTATCAGCAACACCCTCCACCATATATCCACGCCCCCGCCCCGCATCCACCGCACTACGCTTACCAACACCATCAGGAAGTACAAATCGTGCCTCCCCCACCCCCGCCTCCACACCAGCAACAACAAAACATCCCCCACCCCCACGCACCCAAGCCAGAAGACTTCGCCGATCAGCCATATCGCGGAGTCATTCATATGATCACTGGGGGGTCCAGTGTCGACTTCGACACCAAGCGACAGAAGCGGGACCACTACCGCAGCATCAACCATGTCGCCATCACCGGTCCATTCGTGCAGACGAAGTGGTCCCACGTACCGCTAACTTTCGACGCCCGAGACGTCGACCTGTGCAGCGCCCCCCATGTCGACGCCATGGTCATCAACTGCAGCGTGGCAGGCTGGGACCTGCACAAAGTCCTTGTTAATAATGGCAGTCAGGCAGACATCATTTTTCTCCATGCCTTCGATCGCATGGGCATAAGCCACAGCTTGCTCAAGCCTTCGGACAATCCGTTGTACGGTTTCGGCGGCAAGGGCACTTTTCCTATCGGCAAAATAGAGTTGCCTCTCTCCTTCGGTGTAGCGCCCAATGCCCGGAGTGAGCAAATAACCTTTGACATCATCGACATGGTGTATCCGTACAACGCCATCATGGGTCGAGGCTCCATCAACAAGTTTGAGGCAGCCATTCACGAATTGTACCTGTGCATGAAGATACCAGGTCCATTGGGCGCCATCTCGGTCTACGGCAATCAGCAGACTGCGCGCAACATATAGCGGGACTTCGTCCCCAGGCAAAGAAATGTCCACTGCCTCATGGCCCAGCGCGAAGCCCCAGCGCCCGCCAGCCCAACTGAAAAACAGCACAAGGCATAGCTGCAAAGCAACGACGGGACCAAGACTGTCCCCCTCGACCTGGCCACACCCAAGCAAACAGTCACGATCAGTGAAGACCTCACCTCGCATGACGAGGAAAAACTCCTGTGCTGCTTATCCAAGAACAAGGACGTCTTCGCTTGGTCAGCCCTCGACCTGGTCGGGGTCAGCCGATCCATAATCGAGCACAGCCTGGGAATCGACCCCTCGGTGAGACCGAAAAAACAGCGGCTTCGCAAAATGTCCGACGAGAAGACAGAAGCCACCAAGGCAGAGGTACACCGCCTCCTGGAAGCCAAATTTATCGAGCCAGTGGCTTACCCCACGTGGCTCTCCAACATGGTAATGGTGCCGAAAAAGAGCGGCAAGTGGCGAATGTGCATAGACTTCACCAGCCTCAACAAGGCCTGCCCAAAGGACAACTTCCCATTGCCCCGAATCGACAAAATAGTCGATAGCGCGGCCGGATGCGAGGTCATGTCACTCCTTGACTGCTTCTCTGGTTATCATCAAATATACATGAAGGAGGAGGACAAGGCCAGCACCAGCTTCATAACACCCTTCGGCACATATTGCTTTATCAGAATGCTGGAGGGACTCAAGAACGCCGGGTCCACCTTCTCCCGGCTCACCAAAACAGTGCTCGAAGGGCAGGTCGGCAGAAACGTATTCACATACGTGGACGACATTGTCGTCGCCAGCAGGAATAAAGAGGACCATCTCGCAGACCTCGCCGAGACATTCGCGAACATGCGGGACGCACGACTTCGCCTCAACCCCGATAAATGCGTCTTCGGTGTTCGCCAGGGGAAAATATTGGGTTATCTGGTATCGCGCCGCGGCATCGAGGCCAACCCAACCAAAATCCAGCCAATCATCAACATGACGCCCCCGCAGTCAGCCAGAGAGGTCCAGCGTCTGACGGGCAGATTGGCCGCCCTCAACAGATTCATTTCTAAATCTGCTGAGCGAAGTCTTCCCTTCCTCAAAACACTCCGCGGCGCAAAAGACTTTGCTTGGGGACCAGAGCAGGCGGCGGCCTTCGCCTCACTAAAACAGTACATGATGGAGTTGGCCGTCCTTACGAGCCCCGACTCTTCGCTACCACTGTTGCTCTACGTCGCGGCTTCGCCGCACGCGGTCAGTGCGGCACTGGTTTAGGAGCAGTCAGTAGAGGGCATGATCAGGCAGTGCCCAGTATATTATGTCTCCGAGGTGCTCACACCGTCAAAGTGTAACATGACGGAGCTCAAAAAGATTGCATATGCAGTTGTTATGTCTTCGCGCAAATTGCGCCACTACTTTGAAGCTTTCAAGGTCCGCGTCACCTTAGATAGGGGACTCGGCGAATTATTCAGAAACCCGGAGGCATCGGTACGGATCGCCAAATGGGCGGCCGAACTCTCCGGCTACCACATCACTTTCGAGCCCAGGACTGCGATCAAGTCACAAGTTTTAGCAGACTTCGTCGTCGACTGGACCGGGCCAATAACACAGCCAGGGCCGTCCGCAGAGAAGGTTTGGACAATCCACTGCGACGGCGCTTGGTGCCATGCGGGGGCAGGCGCTGCTGCAGTCATCACCTCACCCGCCGGGGTCAAGCACAGATACGCGGCACGCTTAAGCTTCGCCCTGGAATCTGACAGATGCACAAACAACATCGCAGAATACGAAGCTGTCATCCTCGGCCTCCGCAAGTTAGGAGCCCTCGGCGTCACCACCTGCATAGTCCGAACAGACTCCATGGTAGTCGCCGGCCAAGTCGAAAAAGACTATGCAGCAAAGGACCCCGCACTTATGCAGTACCTCGCGGCCATCCGAAGCCTCGAGAAACAATTCAAGGGATTCACTTTGCAGCATGTGGACCGGGCCAAGAATGAAGAAGCTGACGCATTGGCCAAGGCGGCCGCTAGGGGTGAAGCCCTCCCCTCCGACGTGTTCTATCACGTCATCGGCACACCAGCCGTCCACAGCCCCGAAGGGCTCCAAATAACCAACGACAGCGAGGGCCAGCGCATGATCAACCTTATCATGACCGAAGACTGGCGGGCGCCAATAACCCTGTACCTGCAAGGGTTCTATCACCCAGTCGACAGCAATGAGGCCAAGCGCCTCCACCACCGAAGCCGGGACTTCGCATTGATCGAGGGCCAACTATACAAAAAGGGGGTCAGCCAGCCGATGCTTAAGTGCGTCACCGAGACCGAGGGTGTTCAAATCCTACGCGAAGTCCACAGGGGGACCTGCGGCTCCCACGTAGGCCCCAGGGCCCTAGCGGCAAAGGTGATACGACAAGGCTTCTACTGGCCCGCCATTATCTGCGCCGCAAATCGGGTCGTCAGATCCTGCGAAGCCTGTCAGAAATTCTCCCCACGCTCGGGGCACCCCTCGCAGTTCACGAAGCTGATCGCCCACACGTGGCCCCTTCAGCGCTGGGGCCTAGACATCGTCGAGCCCCTGCCCACGGCTCAGGGGAACCTCAAGTTCACCTTCGTAGCCGTTGAATACTTCACTAAATGGATTGAAGCGAGGGCAGTATCCACCATCACATCGAAGACGGCCCAAAAATTCTTCTGGCAAAATATTGTTTGCCGCTTCGGAGTACCATCCGAACTCACGGTCGACAACGGCAAGCAGTTCGACAACCAAGATTTCAAAGACTTCTGCTTCTCCATCGGCACCAAGCTTGCCTTCGCCTCCGTGTACCACCCCCAGTCCAACGGAGTCATGGAGCGCGCCAACGGCAAAATTTTCACAGCTGTCAAGAAAATGCTCCTTGACGACAAAAAAGGCAAGTGGCCTGACCTGTTACCCGAAGTGGTCTGGGCACTGAATACAACCGAGTGCAGGGCGACTGGGTTTACCCCCTTCCGCCTATTATACGGATCGGAGGCCATGACCCCGCATGAAATAAAGCATGGGTCGCCTCGGACAGCCGCGTCGGCCGTCCCAGACGTAGATGAGCCAACTTCGAAGGATCTCATCGACGTAGACCGCGTCTTCGCCCTGCAGGCTCTGGACAAATACCAAGCCCAGACAAAAGCATGGCGCGACCAGGCAGTCATCCCAAGGGAATTCAGCGAAGGGGACCTCGTCCTCATCCGGACAACTCGAACGGAGTCCAGAGGCAAGCTGGAGCCCATGTGGGAGGGCCCTTACATTGTCAAGTCGAAGGCCTCCCCCAGCGCATACAGGCTTGCAATGCCAAACGGCGAAGACTTAGAGCATTCCTGGAACATTGATAATCTGCGCAAATTTTTTGTTTGACTCATCAGGGCCAGCCCGCCCTTGTAATTTGCAAAAACAATTTTGTTCTGGCCCGCACTCTTTTCCTTCCGGGGGGTGAGGTTTTTAATGAGGCGGAGTCATGTAATATACAAGAGAAAAATCCCCCCGCAAAATCCACGTCGAAAAAAGACCGCATCAACGGTCTTCGACATTCGACTAATACAAAGTCACCGCGAGGCCCAGCAGCAGCCGCCCTCGCGTGCGACAAATCCGTGCAGAAGTCGCCTAAGGGTGCAGCCGGATTAGCACAACAAGTGCGAAAAATCGAAGTCTTCCACGAAGACTATCCGTGCAGAAGTCGCCTAAGGGTGCAGCCGGATTAGCACAACAAGTGCGAAAAATCGAAGTCTTCCACGAAGACTATCCGCGCAGAAGTCGCCTAAGGGTGCAGCCGGACTAGCACAACAAGTGTGAAAAATCGAGGTCGTCCACAAAGACTCCGCGCAGAAGTCGCCTAAGGGTGCAGCCAGACTAGCACAACAAGTGCGAAAAATCAAAGTCTTCACGAAGACTATCCGCGCAGAAGTCGCCTAAGGGTGCAGCCGGACTAGCACAACAAGTGCGAAAAATCGAAGTCTTCCGCGAAGACTATCCACGCAGAAGTCGCCTAAGGGTGCAGCCGGACTAGCACAACAAGTGCAAAAAAATCGAAGTCTTCCACGAAGACTATCCGTGCAGAAGTCGCCTAAGGGCGCCGCCGAATTAGCGCTACAAATACGAAAAATCGAGGTCTTCCACGAAGACTACCCGGGCAACAATCGCCTAAGGGTGCAGACGGGCTAGCACAATAAGTGCGAAAAATTCTAGTTTGCCGCGAACACTATCCCTGCAGAAGTCGCCTCAGGGTGCAGCAGGGACAGCGCATCAAGTCCGACGAACCGATTACAATGGTACAGCCGCACGAAGCCTAACAAGTGCAAAAACGGCTACACCAAACTGTCTGCACAAAGGCCGACTACATGCGCACCAGACCAACATAACAAACACACCAGACCAAGCACTTAACACCCTCGCGAATATAGCCGAGTGTGCGAAGGCACACAACCTCATCATACAAGCCATTACACATGTACAAGCGAGGGCATCGCATTCTACATCGGCTCGACCTTCGGAATAATTCCCATCTCCCTATAGTTAAATAACATTATCCTAAGCTCCTCACCCGCAAAAAGACTTCGCAACTCCCCCTCACCTGCACTCACAGCGGCCGGCAAGGACAACAGCTCCTACCTACCAGCCCCACTCACACGAAGCCAACCGACGTCCGCTCCACTCACTCTACGCTTCGCAACCGCCCTTCGCCGCCTACGCCTAGTACTCGGACCAGACACAACATTAGCATCCGCAGCTTGCGACGAAGCCTCCGCCACTGCCACATCCAAGGCCGCAAAGTAGTCCAAGTCCTCATCCAATGACTCTTCGGTCCATTCAACAGAGCTCCTAGAGTCACCGAACTCGGAAAATTTAGATGCAGACTCATCCGATTTATTTCCCATCATCCACGGTCGAAGCCGCCAAAAAATTATCAGTAGCGGTTGCGTGCGCAGGCCCAAATCTTGAACCTACGCAGCAACCAAGGTTCAGCAACAATATCCAAAATTTCCTAACTACCCACACCCACTAGGCCACCTGCGAAGACCCAGCCATCGCGGGAGCCTCCGCTGTCGCCTCCGTAGCCACCGCCACAGGATCCTCAGCCCTCGGCGCAGCAGTTGACGACGGGTCTCCGCCGGCCGCAGTGGCTGCAGGGGAATCGGGAACGCCTTCGGCGATTTCCGGGGGCGGCTCCGGAGCGGCCTCGGACACAGCCGCCGCCGGGTTCGGCTCCGGATCAGGCAACGCGCTGTTCAAAGCCCCAAAGTCATCCACCCTCTCGCCACGCACCGCCTGAGTCACAGCACACAGACTCAGCAAAACCCACATTTAACCCACATTAAACAAACACCAAACAAAAGCCAAACATTACCTGACTCCTCGCCATCTCAGCCCGCTCCCTGACCACCTCTCGATCGTGGGGGCCCCACATCCGGTCGTAGAGGGCTCCGGCGGATTCCTTCACTATAGGGTCCTCAACCTTGTAGATATCACGCTCCAAATCCTCATCAGCTTGGTCGAAGACCTCATAGTGCCGGCACCCTTCGCGAGAGAGCGCGTTCATCGCCCCCTCGCAGGTGACCAGAGAAGCATAAGACATAAACCCCTCCACGATGGTGGGGAGCGCCTGCAGCTCCTCCTGCACCCACTCAAGGCAGCGAGGTCCGGGCTCTCGGTCCGGCATTTCAAATTCAGCGGTCCGCGCGCCCAGCTCACAGTATGAATCCATAAGCTGTTTGCGCGTCCGCTCAGCCTCCATGCGCGCTGAGGCCTCGACCCTCTCCACACGGCTCTGCAGCGCGCTGAGCCGCTCCTCCAGCTGCTCGGCGCGCTGCCTGGCAAGGCTGCCCTCCGCCCGCGCCAAATTGGCCTCCGCCAGCGCAGCCTGCACCTTGGCGAGGGCCTCAGTAGCCTCCTCCCTCTCCGCCGCCAGTTGGTGCCGGAGGTCAGCCTTCTCCCCCCTCCAGCACAGCCACCTTGTCCGCCAGCTTGCGGCACTTACTGTCGGCGGCCGACCTTTTCCCGGACGGCGTCAGCATGCTGCGTCCGAAGTCTCTCGACTTCGGCAGACACAACTGCCGTCAGGGCCCCCGACGCCGCGCGTTTTGCGAAGTCAGCCGCCTACAAGACACACATAAGACCACAGCCCCGGCGAAGCGTTTTATAAAAAAA